>CAUYSK010092391.1:0-33069 GCA_963575035.1 Avahi laniger | reverse complement strand
GAAAGAAGCGAAGGCGTATGGTGTCTGGGAATAATACACCACATAAGTAGGTTTGTACTGGTTTGGCTTTGTATACTGTGTTCCCCAGGCGATTCGAATCCAGACTGCATTTTCCTCAGTGTCTCGGAAGCTGACTGTTACATTTTTTAATGCTCTCTGAAGAACTTCCTTAAATGAACTTTTGAATTGTTTCATATCAAAAAGATCAATATCTTCACCTGGTCCTTTACTCATCTGAAAAACATCCCACATTTTCTGGTGCCAATGAACTTGAGTATAAATGATGTCTAAAAGGGCCGCGTCACTGAGACTTGCACGCTTTTCCTCACACAGCTCAACTAAGTGCTGAACCACAGATTCCTTTCTCTGCCGGAAATTTACGGTCCGTAGTTGATTTTCAGACAAAAAATCCCAGGCTTTTAGGATTGTTGTCATTTCAGTCATGGGGATTTTCAAGATGGTCCTCTTGATAAACTCAGCAACAGTCTCATCCATCTCTTTGGCACGGCCCACATCTCCAGCCGCCTCGCTCCTCAGCAGCTGTTCCCGCCCGCCGCGCCATGACTGAAAAATTTAAGCTGAGTAAACTTTTCACTCAATGGGTGCCAAAACCACTGTGCCCAGATCAGCTGCAGACAAAAGCAGAGCTTTCAATGGGAATTTTAAACAAGTGGGATCATGATCCTGAAGCACTTCACTAAAGAATTTTAACAGGAGAGGAAACGTGGCTTTACCAGCATGATCATGAAGACAAAGCACAATCAAAGCCATGGCTACCAAGGGGTGGAAGTGATCCGGTCAAAGCAAAAGTGGATCAGTCAAGAGCAAAGGTCATGGCAACGGTTTTTCTGATACTCGAGACATTTTGCTTGTTGACTTTCCGGAGGGCCAAAGAACGATAACATCTGCTTATTATGAGAGTGTTTTGAGAAAGTTGCCCAAAGCTTTAGCAGAAAAATGCCTCGGAAAGCTTTACTGGGGAGTTTATCTCCACCACAACAATGCTCTTGTTCTCATCAAAAATCCTTCATCGAACAAACAAACAAAAAAACAATTTGTGAGAGTTTCAGGGGGAATCATCAGGCATCCACCTTACAGTTCTGATTTGGCTCCTTTTCACTTCTCTTTGTTTCCTATCTTAAAAAATCCTTAAAGGGCACCCATTCTTCCTCGGTTAATAATGTCAAAAAGACGGCATTGACACGGTTAAATTTCCAGGACCCTCAGTTCTTCAGGGATGGACTCAATGGCTGGTATCATAGCTTACAAAAGTATCTTGAACTTGATGGAGTTTATAATGAGAAACAAAGTTTCTATTTTTTATTTTTATCTCTTAATTCCATTTTTCCACACATTTTTTTAAGTCCTCTCATATCTATCTATGAGTGCAGACAAGACGACTGACCAAGTAACTCCTAGATATAACTTAGTTCACAATTAATGCTGGTATAATTCTAAATGAAAAGATAAAATGATTTCCTTACCAGGGGCTGGTGGTTTTTCACCAAACAAACAATCCTCATTGCTTCTTCACTCTCAGGGATATTGTCCGGCAGTGGAGGGAGAAGGGGTTCAAAATCCTTCTGAGCTACCGTGTCATGAGCACTGAGCAAGGCCTGGGCGCAGCGAAGGAAAAGGTGAACACATGTCACACGTGGGACACACCCATCTAGAAGATAGTGACTCACTGCAGTGTCAGACACACAACAACAAACACCAACATGTACATGCCAGGCACAGTCTGAAGCATTTTATATGGATTAATTCAACCTTCACAATAATTCTATGAGGCAGGTACATTTATTATCCCCAATTTACAGACAAGGAAATAACGCACAGAGAGGTTAAGCAATGCGTAATATACTTTCATTTCTGTTAAAATGTATTATTCTGTGATGTTCTCATTTCCTGGAAGTCCATGTAATCTGTGATGCTCCTATGGAGTTTGAACTACAAAACAACTTTCATGATATTTTCTCTAATTAAGGCAGAATGAGGGGCAGTAATCAAAACATCTTGCTGGTTCAATTTGTCAGGAACATCCAAGGGCGCATGTGGAACAGAATGAGAAAAAGTAGTTCCCTTGTTTAAGGTATGATTAGAGTTTCTTCGAATAGCCCCTATGTTGACTTTTCATTTTATGGCGTGAGGAAGCTGTCATTCTACAGCCCTACCCAAGATTGGTAGACAGAATTTAGTTGGAACTCAGAGAAAATTCTCTAAAGTAGTGTGTGCTGTTGAGGATACTTGACAACTGATAATTATCTTGTGAAGTAAAATTTTTGACTCATAGATTTCTGTGCTCCAAATGCAGGTATTCTTTTAAAGTTCTAATTTGTTGATAAACTGATCTCAAAATCTGTAAGTAGTAAGAGGTAAGTTTCTGTTCTACAATCAAATGTTCTTCATATACCCCCTCACAGAGACAATCATCATTATACTATATTCCAAATACCTTCATACACTTTACCCAAAACTTAAAATATTCCCAAGTTGGAAAGGAAGTATGGAGGTTATACCTCTATAACTAGAAGCTTCCCTGTTTATTCCCCCAGAATTTCAGACGACACAAGGGCTTTGTGGGCGAAATAGGACATCATGAAAGTTCTGGATGTCTCTTCATAAATATGGCAGGCTTGGCTCCATGATTGACAACACTGACCAAGTCACATCTGAGTCCCACATATTTAAGTACAGTCTATTGATCACCCATGTATGGTAATAGAACATCTATTCAGAGAGCACATTTTCCATCACATTTATTTCTTCTTCCCAATTTTGTCTATGTGCCAGATGGGTATACCTTTTCTATTTTAGCAAACACTTGCCTTAAAGTGTGGAGCCTGGAGGGTTTGTCTCAGCTCTTGGATCTCAGGAGAAGTAGGGGTTTCACGTAATAGCTCCACTACCTGGTTCGTGGAAAAGAATACAATATGAAATTTTTAAAAAATCTTTTTCACCTAGTTAACCTTGCCCAGGCTGAATAACATATATACTACTAACTAACATACGATTAACCTTTAAAAAGCTGTTACTGAAGACTTCTTTTTCATCTTTAAAAGTCTAGGGCAACCATCCTTCCTTATTCATTAAACTTTATTACAGCAAGTAAAATCCAAGATTTGGGGTAGATCTAAACCCCAAATCCCCAGTCCTGGCACATAGCCTTGGAGGAAGAAATACTTAATATGTACCAAGGCACTTTCCCTCTAGTGGCTCCAAAGCAGCTGTTTGTTAATATCAGTGCTTTACAGGTTCATTTAGCTATCCGAATTTCTCTAGGTAAATATAAATGCCTGGGGAATTCAGGTAGCTTAATCCTATGGGATGCTCCATTCTTTAAATAGGAAATAGGAATAATAATTTCTATTTCAGGGTGTATTATTTGATTAGCAATTTTAATGTTTATTGCAATGAAAAATTACTAACCAGAATAAATTCTGATCACTGTGCTGTGGTTTAGGTAGACCTGCTTTCAGAAGACATAAGATCTCTCAAGACTTTAATCAGCTCCATGAATCTTTAGCAGCTGAGCATCATTAGTCATCATACAGTCAGATGAAAACAAACAGTTTATAAAGCTTTACCTCCATTTGCTAGAATTACAACTGAATAAAATACCCTGTGTGTGCTTTGGAAAGCACACACAACTGAGAACAATTTGAGTTGTTGATTACTAGAATTGAGGGTAGAATTTTTTTCTTTCTTTTTTTTTCTATTTCTTTTAATATGGTAAAATGGATTACATTTATTCATCCATCCAGCAAATGTTTATTGAACACCTACTATGTGCTGGGCACTGTTTTAGGTGATGCAAAAACAGCAGTGATCAGGCAGACAAAAATCCCCATTCTCTTTCATATACAATGGAGTTTACACTCTAGTGAGGAGATACAGATAATAAATAAAATACATAAGTAAAATAAATAGTTTTGTTTGGTGGCAAGAAGAGTTAAGAAGAAAAATAAACCAAGTAAGGCGGCTAGGAGGGGATGCAAGTTTAGATAAGTGACCAGGGAATGTCTCACTGAGAAGGTGATGTTTGAGTGGAGACTGGAAGGACATGAGAGAGCAAATCATGTGGCTACATAGGTGAGAGCATTCCAGACATGGGGAATAGAAAGTGCAAAGGGCCTGCGGCAGGAGCACATCTGATAAATTTAAACGACCACAAAGGGCCAATATGGCTGCAGCAGAGTGAATGGGGAGAGCACTGAGTGTGAAGTCAAAGAGGCAATGGTGGCTGGATTATGGTCAGCTGAGGAAGCACTTTGGTATTTCCTCTGAGATGGGAAGTCAGTGGAAGGGTCTGAGCAGAGAGGTGACATGATTTAACCTGCTTTTAAAGAGGATCTCTTTGGCTGCTCTGTTGAGAATGATTACAAGAGTAGAAGCAGAAGACCAGGTAGAAGGCTACAGTGCAATTACCTGTGTAAGAGACAGTGACGGTCACCGTAGGTGGAACTCGGGTGTGAGATTCTGGATAAATTTTGAAAGTAGAGCTGACATGATTTGCCATCACATTGGGTGTGAGGTGTGAGAAAAAGAGAGAATCGAAGATGACCCCACGGACTGTGGCCTGAGCACTGCGAGAACAGGGGTGCCACTCCTGAATAGAAGGAGCTGCAAGAAGGGCGGGTGGGGGCGGACGGGCAGTGGGGAAGATCAGGCACTCAGTTTGGGAGTTAATTTGATGAGCTCATTCAACATCCACATAAGACAGGGAGGAGGCAGTTGGATATTTGAGAATGGAATTCGGGAAAAGGGTTCAGGTTGGAGATAGAAATTTGAGAATAGTTTCCATAACTTTACCCTATTTACGTAGGGTAAATTGAGTACAAGGTTTAGGAAAAAAGGAGAGATGGACACATGCTAAAAATGTGGGGATTTTTGTTTTAATTTGGGGAGATACTTGGCCAATTTTCTTCCTTAAAGTTCAATTAAAAACACTTATTAGATGCATAATCATCAATCAAACTTTGCCATGAGATCCTTTAATTCATTCAAACTAGCACTACAGGTAAAACGGCAACACATCAGAGCTCTGCTATTCCATGGGGTAAAGTCTCCTTACCTCACAGGACAACACCTGTGCGTGGGGTGTGGCGGGAACTAGCTTCTTTTCTTTAAATTCCTGGAGGCAGTCATACACCTGCAGAAGGGCGAGGGCAGGAGAATTGATACTGATAACATGACTGCGAACATTTTGGATTTAAGGCTCTCATAGAGAAGCAACTGCCTGGGCAACTGCACCAACAGCTGAATAGCATGATGTGTGCTGGTCTTTAATAATGTGCATGTCTAGCTGCCAAAGGGAAATGAAGTTGAGTTTGGTAGCTCCAGTGCTTCAAAGCGTTAATCATTGGCTGCCACTGGGAAATTGATCTTCCCTAAGCAATTTCATTGACAGAAAGAAATGCAAACTTTTACTTTTGCTAGACTGAGTGACGGTAGGGTTTCCAGGGCTGAGACCAATAGTGATTTGTAGATGATGCACGGAGGGTCTTCTCAAGGGAGAGGCTCTTTGGGATCAGAGTCCTGAGCTGGGCAATTGCAGAGAGCATGAGCTGTGTGGCTCGTGTCCCGTGAAGGTTCTGAATACGAGGCTGGACACACTATATATGCTTCTCTATACTCTGTTCTGCTCCCTGGGGCTGTTTTTTTCCCATTCCTCTTTTAATTCTCCAGTAACAAATTCATTTATAAAAGTTCCAACTTTGCTGACCCTTAAGAATTTTTTTCCATACCATGACCTAGGGTTGGGCTGAGGACACGAAAGCCTGCCTGGTGATGCAGGACAGCCCTTAATCTTATTTTGGGAAACAGTTTCTCTTACAGACATAAGACCCAAGGGGCCAGCTCAGCCCAGCCTTTTCCACCCAGATCTGTGAAGACACTGCTTCCCTGCTCTACCTCAGGGCCAGTGCTCACGTTTACCTGGAAGTGATGAAAGCTGATTGAATGATGCAGGGAGCGCAAACTACCAACAGCCTAACGGTGGTGATCAAGGGCAATGCCCAGGATGAAATTAAAACTGTCTTAGCTAATCCCAGGGGGAAAATGCCTAACAGAAACCTGATGTTTTAAAACAGTTGGTGTGAGGAGTACTTCTTTGTTCATGCTAAAGATGCTGCCACTTTTATTTTAAAGGATATAATTTTTTTGTTTTCTTTTTTTTTGCAGCAACTTGGATGAATAAAGGATATAATGTTCACATGCATCTTAAGACTGACCACATTTCACACTGAAGTGAAAAAAACACGTATATCTCAAAAAATAACTTCGAAAAGATCTTTCTTAATAATATTTATTCAGAACAAAATTATAGTATTAGCATTCATTATCTACTATCTCATAGATGTTTTTGCAGAGTGCATAAAATTTTAGCCAAATTAAAAAAGAAGAAACTTTGGAGTAAGAAAAATTTTAAGGTTCCTAAATAGAACTATAGACATCTCACTTTCTGATTTTAACAAACAAATAGGAATAATTTTTGAAGCATTTTTATTTGTCCAGAGCCGGCCTCAAGGACAAAGGGGTGTAGCCAGCTGATAAGGTGCTGCCGATGGCCAGGGTGGTGGCTGTTTGTGATCCTAGGGGGTCTCTGCAAGAAGAGTTGGGGAGAGAAAAGAAAGGAGCTACCATATTTTTTTCCACTGAAGTTAATTCTTTCATAAGCTACAAAGTTTGTGCAGCTCTTCTTTGAGAACTGCCTTCTAAAAACTTTTCCTGAGTTGACATTTCCTGCCAATTAACAAGTGATGCCGTTCGGTAAGTAGTTGCTATGGTCTGAATGTATGTGTACTCCCAAAATTCACATGTTAAACTCCTCACCCCCAAGGTGATGTTATTAAGAGGTGGGGCCTTTGGAAGGTAATTAGGTCATAAGGGCTCTGCCCTCATGAATGCAATTAGTGCCCTTATGAAAGAGACCCCAGCCAGCTAGCTAGCCCCTTCCACTATCTGAGGACACGGCAAGAGGGTACCATCTATGAACCAGAGATGGAACCCTCACCAGACACTGAATCTGCTGGCAACTTGATCTTGGACTTCCCAGCCTCCAGAACTGTGAGAAATAAATTTCTGTTGTTTATAAACTGGGCATTTTGTATAGAGCCTGAATGGACTAAGACAGTGGTTTTCTGCCCCTGCAATAAGCAAAAGCTTCCAAGCGATGGAGCGCTCACCTTTAGCAGAGCCTGCAGCCACGGGGAATGGAGGAGATCATATAAGAGACACACTCCATTCACATCTCGGCTGTAGAACAGACTCAACTCCTGCAGCACAAGCCTCAGGATTTGGGAGAGGCCTAGGAAAGGGAGAGAGCAGAAAAGAGGTGGCACATGGGGGTGGACAGGAAGGCAGCTGTAAATGTGAAAGCCAATTCAGACAGCCGGGGCACGCCATAGGGTCTTACGAGGAATGAAAATAACGCTGGATTTACGGCCAAAAGATCTAGCTTCAAGTCCTATTCCATCACGTACTGTGTGAACTTCAGAAAGTCATGCGACTATCTGAAACCAGTTTCCTTGTGGCAAAATGAGAATGTGCTGGCTTTCTTGTAGGGTTTTTAATGTCAGATGCAATAATAGATCATGAAACACAGATGTAAGATATGAGAGTAACATGATTGCTTTCCCCGCCCCCATCTTACCAGCCTGTGGTTTATCCCCAAATTATCTAGTTGTTGTCTGGATCTGCTTTCTCTAGCTCAAACATAAAGTGATTTTTTTTTAACCTTTTCTAAGAATTCTTATTGAAAGTGCTACGGAAGGCCAGGCGCAGTGGCTCATGCCTGTAATCCTAGCTTTCTGGGAGGCCGAGGCGGGCGGATTGTTTGAGCTCAGGAGTTCGAAACCAGCCTGAGCAAGAGTGAGACCCCGTTTCTACTAAAAAAAATAGAAAGAAATTATCTGGACAACTAAAAATATATAGAAAAAATTAGCCAGGCATGGTGGCACATGCCTGTAGTCCCAGCTACTAGGGAGGCTGAGGCAGGAGGATCGCTTGAGCCCAGGAGTTTGAGGTTGCTGTGAGCTAGGATGATGCCTCGGCACTCTAGCCTGGGCAACACAGTGAGACTCTGTCTCAAAAAAACAAAACAAAAAAAAAGAAAGTGCTACTGAAAAACTCTAACTCCCCATAGGTTTTTAATACAAATCTCAGTATTCTCTTGATTAAGAGACTAAACAGATTTTAGTGAATGTTTTTGCAGTTTTTCATAGTATTATAGTGATATTTTGAATGTGAACAACTTAAAAAGTTCTAATTTTACATAAAACTTTGTGGGGTAGGGTAAAAAACTGTTCTGAATCTACTGTGTCAATTTCTTTCCTTCCTGTCTTGAAATTTGTTCTTGAACTTATCACTTGTAGTGCAATCAAAGTGTATAAGTTCCTTCTAGGGTTCACAGTAAAACAATTAGAATCTCTGCCTATTCACTTGCTCACATAATTTAGAGTGATATTATAAGGCATTTCTGGTCTAAAAAAAGGAACCCTGGCAATACATACCATTTTCCGGATTGGTGGCTGTAGAAAGCTTCTTGTCCTTGTCTGGCGGATCTGCTCCTTTGTCTGACTGTATCATTCTCCCTACTAGAGTTTCCAAAAGGAATTCAGGACTAGGAAACAGATCAATAAATAGCGCATAACTCCCTCAGTTACACTGGGCACACAGTTCCCAGCACATTGGAATATATTTTCAGCAGCACTTATTGAGCAAGACAGGTTCTGTGCTACATGCTGGGATACTCATCAAATGAACACAGTCTTCCCTGTGGTGCTTACTCTCTACATTAGCCATCACCAGCTGGGTGAAAGAGAAAACTATAAATACTATTTCATAATACGTTCCCCCAACCTCCTCTATTTTTAACAAGTGACAGATAAGGTTATATTTATCTATCTTCCACCTCTTTGCCCAGTTGATTTTACCCATCAGAGCTCAGAATAGTCTTCCCTGGCCTGACTGTATTCAGGTGCCCTGTTCCCTTTGATCGTATCTTACAGTTCTTCATTGGAAGAACTAGCTGATCACAACTGGAAGAGTTATGGGTTACTAGTAAGGCATTCTCTGAGAATTTAGAGACAACATAAAAACAGTCTGTTTTTTTCTAGATAATTTTCCTGCCTGAACCCCATAATCTATCTAGATTCTAGGTAGTTGTTCTTAACCCTGTCAAATTCAATACCAGTCTTTAACAACTAATTTGAAATGCCTATTTTAATCTTTATTTTCTATATTGCTTTAGGTAGGTTTAGTTTCAAGAAACAGAAACCCAAAATTACAGTGCCTTAGATTAGAAGTTCATACTTTGCTCACATGAAAAGTTCAGAGGCAGAGGCAATCCAGGGCTGGTAGGGCAGCCTTGCTCTATGATGGCCTCAGGGAACAGGCTCCTTCTAGCTCACTGTTCCTTCCAGCTCCCTGGGGTGTGGCATGGTTCTCACCTACTTGCTCCAAGATGGTTGCTGGAGCTCCAGCCCTCACTTCCTACATTTCGGCCAGCAGGATGGGGGAAGGGATTAAGAAAACAAGAGCAAGGGGAACATGTCCATTGCTCTTTAAGGAAGTTTCCCAGAAGTTGTCCTACCAATGCAATGAGGAATCACCTCATGCCCTATATAACTTTCAAATGTCCTGCTGAACTCATGTCACTGAAAAAAATATGAATTAATAACTATCTGAACCAAGAACCCAACTTTTCTTTACATATAAACAAAATATTTTTGCACAGGCTTAATACACAATGAATTTGATGGAATTCTACCACCATAATTGAAGAATACATTTACTTTGTTTTGCTTTAAACTTTACCAAGTTGCTCACCAATTTGGAAAATCATGTCATTAATGGTAATGCTGCTTGTGGTATTTAGGGAATCACTACAACACACCACTATCAGGCTCTGTCTGTACCTGCATTCAAAGCTGCTACATCCCTGCTAGATTTTTATATAGGTTCACACATGTTAGTTCATTATATCTTTTGGTATAGTGATGTTCCATGTTTACATATTGAAATATATTATACAATGTTGTATTGTCAACTTTATTTCTTTAATTTGTCCTTTATGTTATTACTAGAGCCTTATATGGATTTTTTTAAAAAATTATATGTAGTTAAGTGTCTTACTTTGGGTTCCTCCAGGATCAGACACAGAGCAAGGACTCTAGGGCAAGTAATTTATTTGGAAAGTAATCCCAGGAAGTACCAGTAGGGGAGCAGGGTGTGGAGGGAGGGAAGGGGAAAAAGCCAGCAGTAACAGGTGTGTTATCAAGTAACCACTACGGGCAACTGGCGCTTAATCCCATGGGGGAACAAGGGACAAGGGAGTGGGGGTATTTACGCGTCAATGTTGCCAAGCAAGCATTACCTGTGGCTCTTCCAGCCTGCTACGTTTACACTCTTAAATAGCAAGTGCAGGTGCTGGCAGTTGGAAGTGGGCCCAGCGCGCACCAAAATGGTAAGGACCACGGAGATGTGGGAAGGACGCCAACAACATCTGTTATAGTAGGACAATAAAGAATAAATTAGGGTTTTTTTTGAAAACAAGGAATATTTCAAATTAGTTGTTACAGACTGGGGTATTGAATCTGATATGGTTGAGAACCACAGCCTAGAATCTAGACAGATTATGGAGTTGAGCCAGGAAGCCTTTCTAAAAGAAAAAAAAAAAATCATTATTACATTGTCTCTAAATTCTAAGGCAGTAAGAAGAGCCACACAGAAAGCTGCCAGAATTTTAGACAACTTTCCCATACACACAGTTTTCCAGTCACACTGACGTCATTTGCTAGATTCTACCAAACTTGACATCATTATTCTTTTGCCTTGCTTCACCACAAACCGCCCTGCCCAGCCCAAGGGAGTCAGGTAGAACCATGCCTTTTCCTGTGTTCTGCTTTCTGAGCCTCTGTTGAATCATTTAGCACAACACTTGTATATGTAACTCATCTTCCTCCCTAGAGGAAGGGAACTGAAAAGGGAGACGGAGTGAGTGCCTGCCAGACAGAAAGAAGTCAGAGCAGACAGATAAGGCTCACACTCTGGGTGACTCTTAACATCTGATACCCTTGGGCATCTCACAAATCACATGTCCTTGGTGAAGCAGAGCAGATTACACAAGCTGTTGTTTGCACATCATAAGGTGGACGGATTTCTTCCATATTTAATGCCCAAATGGCCGTGCGCTGAGTGAGGCCTTCCCATTCAGCAGACGGGGGCACTGGAAACTGGGGGTTTCTGAGATGCACTTACTGTGAGGGAGCTTTACAGATAGACTGTGCTTCATAGACAGGCAGTGGTTTCTATAGAGAAGTTAATTATTAAAACAACTTCTAATAAATCTACAGCCCTGAAGTTTCAGGGCTACCTGGATAACTAATTCATATATTCAAAAAGGCTCATTTTGACCAAAATTTTCTCAGCCATACAGGCAAAAACAGTAAATTTCATCTCCACAACTTAGGTACATGAATTTTAAAAGTTGTGCTTGCCTGGTCATCTTCAGGTTTCCGTGACAAATTTACTATGGACTGGTTATTCTGACTTTAACCCCCTTTCCTATCAAACTTTAAATAGGGGGGCTGAAGGGGAGCTTAGAGATGATCAAATGAAACACCATCATTTTACAGATAAGGAATGTGATATTCAAAGAGGTATTCAATAGTGTTATCAAGTAGTAAAATCAAAAGTTTTCCTTTTTTGTTTCCTTAGTCCTGAAAGATGCTAGTGCCTGGCAAAAGTTTGTGACATCTTTGCTTTGCCTTCCTTTTCATGACTTCTGTACCAATCTTTTCAGTTAAGACTTACCTATTTCTACTATCTTGGGAATGAGAATTCTTGATTGAGACTACAAGTAAATACCCGACCACAGCAATTCTGGACTGATTAAGTAACACAGGAAGGATGGCCAGTTCTTATCATTGCCTTAGAAGGTGCGTTAATGTTACTGCCTCCTAAGGAATTTGTCACATTACTTTAAAAATCAGTATTTCCATTAGCTTCCTAAAATGTACTGATTAATATTAAAAGCCAAAACCCCCTACCTCTATTATGCTTTTCAAAATAATGCTTTTTACTAAACAAATTCTGAAAAAGCACTTGAAAACTTAAAGTTGAGAAATGGTCCATATAAAAATGGCTGGCTTCTTCCATTGCTATTGATCAGGACTAGGACAAATGCCCAGTTTTAGTCAATTTTCATAACAACTCATTATTCCATACTGAAGAAATGGCTTCTCAAAGCAAAACTTGCTCTTTTGAAATCATAAAATTCTCCATATAATTTGAGTTACAATGAAACTAAACCATTTGAATTACATTATACAGAATTATATCCTTAGCTATTAAAAACTGACAGATGAGCTGAACAGTTATAAGCGATATCTTCTGGTAACCTAGGATTACTTAGCAGGGTCTCTTACCTGCAAGAGTGTAAACATGCAATGTTGCTCCTATCCAGATAAAAACTTTAGTAGAAAACACAAGTCGGCTGTTAGCTGCCAAAGTCACCTCACTGCTCCAGATAAAATCTCTGCACATCCTCTTTGATTTAATCCACAGATGCCTAACCCAGTCTAACCACTAAATTACTTACAAGCCTTCCCTAACACAAATCTTCTTAAGTATAGCTTGCACTGAAAAGTCTAATTTATATCATTTCCACCTTCATTCTAGCATTTTCTCTCTCAAGTTGCCAGCGCATAGTTAACACTAAAAAACACTAGTATTTTTTATTATTTCAGGATAACAGAACCCCACATCAGAAGACAGTATTTTTAATGAAGGAAAAACTGTGGAGCTACCTTAAGCCAATAACCTATTAACTTTATTTTCTCATGTTATGGTGAGAAAATAGAAGACTCTTTGACCAATAATAATTAGGCCCATTGAAAAGTTCCTTCTGGTCCCCTACCAGGCCACTGTTCTGAACTTAACAAATAGCCCATTCTCTATCTCAGATTGGAGCTGTTTCTTTGTTTGAAAACTTAGATTGCAGGAGTAGTCAGTAGGAAGAACATGTGTAATGTCACAGAGAGAACATGGGAAAGGGTACTGCTGACAGTAAGGCAAAAGGTGAAGACCAAAAGGCAATTATTAGGTTTATCAGCCCTTTTAACCCAAATTAAACACGTGGCTTTCCTTATCGCTCCACTGTAGATAAAAACACAAGCTGGGAAGGTAACACCTTTGTGTTTTGAGCACAGCATATTGTATCGAAAGCATTTAATTTTAACAAAGCTTTCATTTTTAACTCATTTTTTACCTTTAGAACTTTCAGTGCATAGCCCAGCTATGAAGTGACGCCTCTGGCAGCTATAACGGAAAAGAATGCTGGAATTAGAGTAGGGAAGTTCCGGGCTGGAGTCCCAGCTCTGGCAGTGAGCAGATCACAGCCACCCCTCGTCTGCAAAATGGGGAGAAATGGGGCTAATACTTACCTCCTAGGGCTGATGTGAGCATTCGTTACGCATGTGAAAGATCTCTGTAAACTGTTGCATGAGTGCTAGATATTTCTATTTACACACACTGGCCTGGAGATTCAGAGTTTTTCCCCAAGAGAGTTGAAAAATTTGCAATTTTAATATGCTATCTGTAAAATATAAATACAGTACGAAGAATCTAAAATAACTAGACAGTTTCATTTAGGACTTCAGTAAAAGGATGAAATATAACATGTTTTCTCAGAACTGAGATGGCCTACTGTTGTTGGAGAATTTCTCAGTGGATCCATTTGTCTCAAGCAAAGCTTTTCTTTGTCCATTTACATATATTATTCCTCTCTCTCTCTCTCTCAAGAAGTTAGATGTTCCGTAAATTTGTCTTTACCAGCCAAATGTGGTTATTTGAGTGTTTTTTCAGAAAGTTGAAACAACCTCCATGGAAATGCAAATTGTTTAACATAAACTAATCTTTAAGTTGTGGTCTTTCCAACAATGGGTAGGCACATTCTGGGAGAAGGCAGCAATGAGACGGAAAGGCCTCTTGAGAAAACATTACATCTGTGAGATACCTAATATCTAATATTTCTAACCAGAATTTTGAGAGAGAGAAACTAGTAACTATCAAAATATACCTTTTATTCAAAGAAATAATAGATTTCTTTTAAGACTCTTGTCCTTGGGTTATTAGGGTCAGAAAGTTAATTTGTTCTCTGCCAGTAAAGGTGCTATAATTATCAGTTTGTTTATTTTAAGGTGAGGGATCTCTAAAACCCCAGAGGGACCTCTGAAGCCAATACAAAGAGGCATGGACTACAATGCGGGCAAAAAAAAATACTAACCCTGGGTCCTTTAATTTTTTAGGCTCCCCCGTGTCATTTCTGCTACAATCATGAAACAACCTCGTAAAGATGAATGTCATTTATTATGAAAATTGCTGTTACATTACAGCCAACATTCCAAAACAGTATTTTAATAAACACTTGTCTTGATTATAAAGTAGAGCAGAAACCATGATCCTTTTTCAAAAGTAATTAACATTTGCTGAGTCATTTAACATCAATCAGGACACTCCGTATGCTCACCACGGTGTGCAGGGCATGAGATGAGGAAGAGCACCTATATTATTCAAAACAACTACTAGTGTTACTAATACAGTGTAAACCGACAACTTAAAATAGTACATTTTTAAAAAAGCAAAAAGCAAAACATTAAAATGTTGAGGTGCCATAATACTTTTGAGATGGAAAAAGCCAAAGCTTGTTTCCTTTTTCTTCCTATCTGTGAGTTCAGTGCGAGGTATAGGGAAGAACCACAATGCCAGGTTGGGGATCGATGCAGTTCTTTGCTTCCATATTTTCTAATCTTTCATCCTGCTCCAAAACACAGCCTGCATGCAAAAGCTCCTCAGGCTCTCATTCACAGACCGCAGAATACAGAGTTTGCACATGGACAAATGAGGTTCCCAAGCAGCTCAGAGTCAGTGTTTGAATTCCAGTGTATTCACTCTCTGTAGCATAGTCACGAAACCAAAACCAAAATTCCTATGTTCTGAATCAGGAGGCAGAAAACTCCCATTTGGATGTTCCATGTTTGGGGGGCAGGATGTGATAGTCACTGCACAGAACTTCTCCCATTATGGAAAAGCTTAGAAAAAGTTAAAACTGCAGTTTAAAAGTTCTTCTTTCCCCTCCCTCAGCATGATTGGAAGGGATTTAGGAAGGCAGAGTGTGGCCATTATAGTTTCAAGTACAATCTGGTTCTTGCGAAAGGTTCTGGGGTAACTAACTGCAGATGGATTCAGGCAAACCAGAAACTCAAAAATATTCATTCATCAACTTCTTTAATTTAAGAAGCTATACTGGGAATTTTCTTACAACTTCATGTAGCTGACATACCCTTTACTATAGGAAGGGATCCCTTCTTTTTCCAAATAGTAGATGTATGATATTTTTAGAACTTAACACAGGCCAAGGGCTAGTCTAATTTGATTTCTACCTCCTTTTCAATTCTCCCTTTAAACTCTACAGTCTTTTTTTCTGGGCTCAGGGCTCTTTGTAAGGCTCACAAATAACAACCAAAATAACATAAAGCCCTTTCTTCTATTTTGCCACAATAGGAAGACTCCAGATGGTGCTGTAACTCTGTAGCAGATAATCCAGTTTTCAAGCTGTTATGTAGCCTAGTTAAGCTTCTCACGCTGGATCTGGTAGTAACATGCCTGGAAAAAAGTTCAAAACAATTTTAAATTTGCTTTTAAAGAAATTATATGAACAGAGCAATGCATATGGGGTTAAAGAAAGAAAATTCTTTATTAATAAATTCAGTTGATGGCCCAACAAATTTAGTTGCTTTTACTTTTCCCTGTTGTTACCTTCTAGTTCCTCTATCTAATGGCTATTTTTTTTTTGCTTAGTTATAATTACTATAGATCAAATTTTGTTCATTTTTCCTCTAAAACAAATAAAAATACTTTTACAAGCTGAATGATATTCTTCGTCAAGTAGAAATATCATAATTTGCCACTATAAAATGCCACTGGGCATTCAGAGTATGCTGATCATTAAAAGGTACATTAGAACAGTAATCAGAACCACCTGGTATGTTTAATAAATAAAAAGATTAAGCATCATTACAGATTGATTGAGTCAGAATTTCTAGGGATCCATTTGTAAGAAGTACCCTCAGTGATTTTCATAGTACCTGGGTTTGGGAATTACTTATACTATGTATACCACATCCAGATAATATAATTTTTTCCATCCTTTAATTGCTTAGGATAAATCCCCAGGAGTAGAACTACTGAGTCAAACTCCACAAACTTTTTTTTTTTGAGACGGAGGTCTCGCTTTGTCACCCAAGGTGGAGTGCAGTGGCTCGATCACAGCTCACTACAACCTCGAACTCGTGGCCTCAAGTAATCCTCCTGCCTCAGCCACCTGAACAGCTGGGACAGCAGATGCTCACCACTGCGCCTGGCTAGTTTTTAAATTTCCTGTAGTGACAAGGTCTTGCTATGTTGCCCAGGCTGGTCTCAAACTCTTGACCTCAAACAATCCTTCTGCCTCAGCTTCCCAAAGTGCTGGGATTACAGGTGTGAGCCACCATGCCCAGCCTCCACAAACATTTTTGATATTGTCTATATCTATATGTTATAACAATTGCTTTCCAAAAGGGTGATGGCTATTATCCTACCAGCACAGAGTATAACAATAATAATGTGCTCTTCCTCCTCCTTCTCCTCTTACCAAAAAAATAAATAAATAAATAGAAATGTTAATGGTATTTTAGTTGAAAAGTTTAAAAAGTTAACCCAAGCCAGAAACCTGACATTAAATTCTAGGTTTTTTCCTCACTGTAATTTATCTGCCTTTCCTTCTTTCTTCGTTTCTCTATATTTAAACCCCAAAGCATCTCTAATTTGCTATTTCATCTTCTTTCCAAAATTGCTAATAAGCTAATACTTTGTTTTTACCATTTATTAAATAATTCCTCTCTTTTCCATTTTGTGTTTGAGGTTTCCATTTTCATGGGAAATTTTTATTATAATTAGTGTCAATATGGGGGTTATCCCTTCCATTTAGATACCTGTCTATTCCTGTGACACTAACATACTATTTTATCTTAATTATTGTAATTTTATAATATTTTACTAACTGGCAGAGTAGATCTATTCACCTTTTTTCACAAGTGTTTTTGGCATTTTCTTTTTCTATTTTTTTTTTTTTGCATTTTCTATCTGTTCTTCCAATAAACATTAGAGTGATTCTTCCAAATTCCAAGAAAAATCAAGATGGGAAATTGAAATGACTTCTAACAATCCCTCGAGGGCACCCAAAGCAAGAAACCTCATTTATAACTTATTGGTTACAGTAAATACAAGAGAAAGAAAGAAAGAAGATAGAATCCAAATTCATTATTTACGTACTGTCTTTTATGTTCTACCTTAGTTCAATTAAATAGATGTACTGAGGGATACCTTTTTGGACACTAAGAATCCTTTCTGTTTCTTTTTTAGAGTTATAATTATTTATATAAATATAAATGTTTATAATAATTTGAATGATCAATTTACAGGGAAGATTGGATAGTGAATAATTTGCTTTAGTATTTTAAAGGATAACTGCCTTATCCTACTTTTCTTTAATATATTATGTTTTAAAGTATCAACAATGTGTGCTCTAAAGGCATTTAAGGTTTGCGTTGAATTTTTGTATAAAAAAGGAAGTGGCTAATGACATTTATAATATGGTAAATGAAGGACAGATTTGAAGATAAAAAATTATTAAATACCTACACTTACCTTCAAGGTGGTGAACATTATACCCTGCTCCCCATGCTGAAGATAGGGGTCCATCAGATCCTCAATGAGGTGCACTTCAGAGCCTAAATTCCTAATCCTGCCCCAAAGAGAAAAAGATGCTGAACTATTTCTGTTTACATGTCCATCATTCTTCTGAATCTACTTGATGGGAAAAGAAAGAACAGCTCAATAAAAAGGTAATACCACAGTGGAATGGGTTGATATAAATAGAAGTAGATTTTTTTTCTAGTGGAAGAGCATACTTCTGTCATCAGATCAGAAAATGCAAGGAGCAGACTTGTTAAAATAAGGACTCACTAAAAATAAAGTCAGAAAAGATTGGTTACCTGGCCCGTAGCACCACATATAAGAAAACAGGAAACAAATCATCCATGGACCACAAGAAGTCTTCCTGGAGTGATGCCAGGACACTCTGAGAGATCTCTTCAAAAGTCTGCTGGATGACCTTAAGTTTGTCTGATGGGGTAAATGTCGTGCTGTTATAAAAACAATGACAAAAATATATCCTATAATTTTCTTAATAGAGGTTTTTGATATTACTTTTTGACAATATTCCTTCCTGGGACTCACGCACCTTAAAACTGGACACATGAAGCACAATGAATCACTGGAAGGGATGATTTTGTAATCCTGTGGTGCTATGAGAAAAGAAGTCTCCACTGTTTATGATTCACGTGGAAGAATTCATAAATCACACATCGTTTCCTTTTACCAATGTGAAATCTTATTCTCCTACCATATGTTCTTTTTTGAGTGAGAAGTGTGATGAATTTACATTTGGCTAAAGATGTGATCATACAGATAAATTTCTGGATAGGTTCTTTTCCACTTTTGAAAAAGCAAGGTCATTTTAGAGTAAAAAATAACCCAAATGTCTCAAAAAGAGCCTTTCTGATCTCCAGATTGAGTATGACACCACCTACATGTAGGGTGCTTAAAGCAGGAGTGGGACCTGCGGCCTTAAGGCTACATGTGGCCTTCTAGGTCCTTAAATGTGGCCCTTTTGACTGAAACCAAATTTTGCAGAACAAGTCCTTTTATTTTCATAATACATTTGTTTGTCTTTTATATTTTTATTTTATCTTTAAAATGAACATATTTAAAATGCCAAAGAAATGAAAATAAGTTTCAGTGAAATAATCCTCCGAGATTGACTGGTACAATTAGAACATTAGTAAGCCATAAGGGCTAAATTGATGGCTGCCATGGTCATGATTTAGTTCTAACTTCCCCTGCCTAATAGGTGTTAGCTAAAATTTTATCTCTGCAAGAACAGAAGGACAGAATCGGCAATGTGAATTATTGAAAGAAGATTTCTATAGGAATGTAGCATTTCTGTACGATATGTCAAATCAAAATGACTTGAATATTTCTTTGCAAGGTAAAACAAAGTCTATATATGATATGTGGCAAAAAAAAAAAAAATCCAAGCATTTCAAAAAAAAAAGCTATCTTTTTTCAAAAAGAAGTTTCGGATGAACATTTTCCCCAGTTAGCAAAGGTCACTGATGAGCAGGATGACATATGCAAATAATTTGAAGAATATGCAGCTATTATAGACCTATTAATTGGAGAATACAATGAAAAGTTCACTGACTTTGAGAATCATGACATCACTCAAATCAGCATTTCGGCCTACTCTAGGTAATACCACTAAGGCACCTAACATACTACACATGGAATTGATTGACCTCTCAGTAGATGACATTTTAAAGTCATTGATGCTAAGAAATTGCAAGATGGAAAAAATGCAGTAGAATACCCACACCTTTGGCAACATGCTCAAAAAATGCTTTCTTCTTTTTCAACTACTTATTGCTACGAATCTACAGTCTCCTACCTAACCCAAATCAAGATGCCCTTAAAGTCACAAATGACTGATACCCATCTAGAGGATCAACTGAAACTGTGGACCTCCATGTTGCAACCAAATATTCAAATGCTCTCCAACAAAAAGCAAACACAACTTTAAAATTAAAAAATAGTTTTCATTTTTTGAAATTATTAAGTACATAGTAGTTAGATTTTTACAAAATAATGTACATTTTTAAGTATATCTAATCGAAGTTTCTTGAATGTGGCCTTACTTGATTACAGCTAAATTAATGCGGCCTTCCAACATGAAAAGGTTCCCCAACCCTGCCTTAGAGCTTAGGTAAAGATAAGATCTTATTAATATCTTGATAGACTAATCATTACTTTGATTTGTGTAATATTTCAACAAATTAGAGATTACCTGATCTGCTGCAGACATTCTACTGCTGAGGCAAAACAAGCATCTTTTGTGGTTGGCAAAACCTGTAAAATGAGAATGAAGGTCAGGGAGGAAAGCTATCTCTTGCAACAACAATAAAAAGAAATGATATTGATGGCAGAGTGAATAACAGATGCTGACACAAGCTTTGGTGAATAACAGATGCTGTTCTATCAAAAAAAAAATGGAAATTTTTTGCTATCTCAAATCCTTCCCATCAAAGAAAAGCATATTTGCTGAGGAAATTAAAATCTACCATACCTTTTTACTCTCTCCAAGGAGTGACAAGGTCACTGGCCAAAATTTCCTACAATGGAATCCACAAATTATTAATATAAATTGTTACTTATAGTATATAAATTTGCACAAAAACAGCTGACAGCTATATTGGCTTCCCTGTCTCTGTTAAAAATAACTGTTCCACAGATAGATTAAGTTTTAATAAACATTCCAGAAATGATTTAAGGGTTACTATCATATCCCTAAGGGATTTGTCACACTATACTCTGATAACCCTACACTTTACAGATATTACCAAATATTGGCCAAAATTCCTCCTTCACTCAATCGCATTTTTAGTATTATTCTACTGAAAAAATTTACTTTTTAATTAAAGCTTATTTCTTTTTTTGATAGCACAAATACATAATTATTGGGAGGGGGATCAACTTTTTCACTGGACTATAAACAATGTATAGTCATTTAGCATTCCCTTGGAATAACAAGAAATAGTACCTTAAAACAAAAATAGCATTTCTAAAATTTTAAATTAAAAATTGCAGAAGGGGAGGAAGGGAAGAAAAGAAGGGAAGAATGCCAAAGATTGAATACATTTAATTTTTCCTGAGGAATTTGAATATAAAATATGTACTTTGCTTTAAAGAACTACAAAATATCAGGCAACATAATTTATATATATGAAAACATAAGAATAAAAACCACATTCAGAATAAGAAGGTTTATATTTATCTTCAAATATTCTCAGAAATAAAGAATATTAAATATCACAATTTTGCTAAATAAGATAGACATGCAAATAAGTAAACTGTAAGCCATATGTATATGTGTGTGTGTGTGTGTGTGTGTGTGTGTGTGTGTGTAACCATTCTCGTTATATTAACAATAGCTGGATACTTTCTGGACAGCCTTCATATAATTGTATATCAAAGTCCCAATCTCTGATAATGCAGTTTACATTTTAAATTAAAACCATTTGGTTCTGCTCGTAACAACTGCACTTACCTCTGCACCCCAAGAAAGCCCAAGAGAGCTATATCTGGCTGCTTATTTAGTCGCAGAACACATTCCCAGTAAATGTCTTCCTCACGATCATTGTCCAAAGCATAAAGCATGAACAGTGGTGGGTAGAGCCGAGGTAGTAGCACAGGAAGCAGCAGTCCAGAACTTGTTACGACGTAACTACAATATATTGGAATGGGAGGAGAGAAGCATTCATATCAAAATTGAATACTTGGCCTCTTTACATAGGGAGTTGGCATGAGGAGCTTACCAATGGTCCCAAAATTTTGTCTTTGACAAATTGTGAATAATTTTCATTAACTCAAACTCTAACTGAAAACCCACTTTGTTTCCATTTTGAGGCTGATTTCTCCGATGTTCCTTTGCTCAGCAGCCTTTGTGCCCAGGTCACCTGCGGCTGCTGTTTCTGGAGTTTGTCCGATAGAACTTGAGACCTAAAAAGGACCTCGGAGAGCCCCTAACCCAACCAACCATTTTAGAAATGAGGAAACAGGTCTAGAAAACACAGCTTCTCCCTGGACTCGCTGGATAAGATCACTGGTCCCCATCCCCCTTCTTCGCTAACCCCACCCAACTCCATTTACCCTGGCTCAGGTGATTCGGATCTGGAATCTGACTTTCCAGTGCAAAAGGATTTCCTTTCAGTCGGCAGAGGAGCAGAAAGAGGAATTGTGCTGCCCTCTTCAGGAAGCTCAGGAAATAAAAACCTAAGGAATAATACAGAATGTAATTATACCTCTAGAGAAGCTGGAAAGAGTAAAAACATATTTCCATTAGTTAATCCATTTAAGGGCTTATGCTTTATTATTAACTGGATATTTTAGTTACCTGAGATTCTTAACTAATGCTTCTTACAGGATAAAATTAAGAGTGTAGCTAATGAATAACACCACTAAAAAATCTTCATGTGAGATGGTTTTTTCTGTCTAGTTACTAAGGAATAGAATTCTGATCTATATGAGATATGTGTGTCTTCTCTATTTTTGTAGACTCACACTTTGCACCTTCCTCTGCTCCAGTTTTATAGTTGGGATAACTAAAAAAGGTCAGGGAGCTTATCTTCATTAAACACGTCTAGTTAATGTCAGAGCTGAAGCACTCCCAGCCCACTGATCTTTTATAGTGGGTCACACTTCTCCTTCAAAACCTAAAACATTTCAGAAATGCATTTATCAATTTTGATGCGAATAATATAAGAAACTATCTGAGACAAATTCATAAACTTTTGTATAATTTTCTCACTGTAGTATTTACCTGTTGGCTTAAACTCAGTAAAAGATCTTGTATCCCACAAGCTCAAATTTCCTTGCTGCACGGAACTCTCTTCCTGAATATGCTTACCAGCTTGTTTAATTGCCTTCTTCAAAGTCTCTGCTCAAATATCATCTTAGCAGTCAGCCTTCCTAGACCTTCTACTTAAAATAGCAGCCTCTTACCTCTAGCATCATCCTCTTTCCCCTCATTTTCTCTATAGCACTAAGCACCATCTGACATACTATATGTATTTTTCATTTGTTTACTCTTTTCCCTTACTAGAATGTAAGCTCTATGAGAGCACAGATTTTTGTTTTGTTTTGTTTTTTGGCTTCGTTCACTGATAAATCTCTCCAGAGCCTAGAATGGTGGCTGGTATATAGAAGCACTCAATAAATATTTGTTAAATAAATGAAGGTATATGATGTTGTCAAGGGACAGGACATAAATACTCAGGGACAAAACTTTATACTGAACTTTATCTACTCTGTGGTTGGGTTTTAGAGACATGGGTTTGCCTAGAATTAAATCCAAATAAGACAACTACTATATTTCACACCAAAATTTGATTTTTTTTTGTTTTTTAACAAACATTTATTTTTGCCTTCTGTTACATTTCATGAGTAAGAAAGATAAAAAAAGAAATAACAATAGCTAAGGTTTTGTCTTTATTTTGTAGCATAAATATAAATTAAAAACACGTTTTCATTACTTAATCTATTTAATAACCTGTGATATAAAACCATTTTCTTGATGAATAATTTCTGTGACACAGGGGAACACATGATTCTTCACAAAGTTTGTAATTTCTAGATTCAGGGTGAAGCTGCTCAAGCATTAATATAAAATAGTATTCTGTAACCTGCAGACTTCAGTGAAAAGATCTCTTACCTCACCAGCTGGAAAATTCGCTTAAGATAGGACTTGATCTCCTTTACAGCCTCCTGCAGTAAGCGGCGGTTGGCTCCTACACCCACATATGTCATTCTATACACTGCAACCAGTGTCTCCATGAGCCTGCCCAGGGGGTGCAGAGGAGTGTCACAGGCCTGAGCAGAAAGACAGCCCATGAAGTCAGTCAATGTGCATTAATAGCAGAAACATCAATCAATAAATAATAAACAATTTCATAAATGATAAACAAATTTCAAAATGTCTGGAATCAATTTTTAGACCCAGAAAATTCAAATACTTTTTTTCTGAAAATATTGAGTCTATTCTAAAAACATGTAGCTGGATTTCCTAATCTTCTTAATCAATCTTCTAATCTTCTTCTCCTTTAATATCTTGGGAAAATAGCTTCCGAGTACTGACATGGAATACCATTAAAAGAAAGATTCTGCTTATGCGGTAGTATGCCCTGTTGTCCCAGCTACTTAGGAGGTGGAGGCAGGAAGACTGCTTGAGCCCAGGAGTTCAAGGCCAGCTTGGGCAACATAGTAAGATTCCATTTCTAAAAAAATAAATAAAATTTTTAAAAAAGAGAAAGATTCTGATATATTTTAAACTTCACAAAAATTATATGAAATGTTGTTACCTTGGAGAAAACTAAATATTCACTGCTGATTATGTTCTGAAACACTCTTCAGTTCCCTCGATTTCTCATAATAATCTTTCCTGCACCCCCATCAACACATTTCAAACTTTAAATTGTAGCTGGTGTTATAAGGTTGAGAAGGAAGCAAAGAGCATATGCAGGGGCGATGGCAGTGCACTTTATATAATCTCTAGTTTGCTAATGTTACTAAAAAAAGCCATTTTAAACTCTGATCTTATTTCTCGAGAACTCCCTTGAACACCTTACAAAACTTAAAAAGTTCTGTCGTAATAATAGGACAATCTTCACGTAGAGATGTGATCTTAGTAGTCAGAGAATTAGCAAAAGAAATGCTTTGAAAGCAAAAATGAGATTAGAATAATATTAAGCTATGAGTTAATTTGTTTTGTTTTTGTTTGTTTGAGACAGGATCTTACCTTGTTGCCCAGGCTGGAGTACAGAGGTGTGATCATAGCTCACTGTAGCCTTGAACTCCTGGGCTCAAGTGATCCTCCTGTCTCAGCCTCCTACGTAGCTGAGACTATAGGCATGCGCTACCACTTCTGGTTAATTTTTATATTTTTTTATAGAGATGGGGTCTTGCTATGTTGCCCAGGCTAATCGAACTTCCAGCCTCAAGTGATCCTCTCATCTTGGCCTCCCAAAGTGCTAGAATTATAGGTGAGAACCACTGTGTCCAGCCCAATCTGAATGATATATTATGATAGTTGCTCATTAATTCACAAGACCAATGTAATTCTGACTCTAGTTTACCTTTATTAAATATTTCTTGATGTCATCATATTTCTCCACAGAAAAGGCACCAACATGTTGGGGAATGAATTCCAAACTCTCTAGTGTCTGAGTCTGTGAACGACTTAGTATTTCTGGACTATAAAAAGGGAAAGGAAAGCCTATTATGTATTTCACAACAAGAAAATAAAATAAGTATAAATACGCACATGAAACACAGTCACCAACTAAGGATGAAGTGGAGCATCCAGCACAGTGTTGGGCCCAAAAGAGCTCATGAATGGTAACAGCCCCAATATCAGGTGCCCAGTTTACGTAACATTCATTCAAAACAGCATTTAACGTTACTTCGTACCAACTACAATGAATTAATGAAGATTTTGCTCTAAACCATGGTGTTGGGAAATACTGTGACATTAGCTTGAAGAGAAAACTGATGATAGACTTGTTAGTGATAAGAAAAAAATGAAATAAAAGAGGGAAGGGAGCTAAGGAAAAAGGAAAATAAATCAAAGAGCAAAAGAAGAAATAAAAATGAGGTCAGGAAGCAGGGAGACAATGAGGCCTGCAACAGGTGGCAAGGTAAGCATATAATGGGTAAAGAGAAGCTTTGGATGAACGATAAGATGAAACACATACTAGCAATCAATAGAAACTTTGGATAATAGAATTCTATTATTGGATTATAACCAATTATTATTGGTTATATACAATCATTGTATTATTTTATATAAACAAATAAGATCTTTGTGGTAGCAACAGGGTTTTGTGTAAAACTTCATTCATTGTCACTTCTCAGAAATACCCAATAACAGTTAATCAAGGTTAAGTGGAAGGTTAAAGTCTCAAGGTGAACCCTGATAGGCTGTATCAGCAAAGGCTGACCAGATGCAACATACGCCAGGGCTAAGCAATGGCTTTAATCAATTCTGGGAGTTTCCATTTCTTCTACTGATAGAAAGAGTAACAGTCATGAACTTTGTGAATGAAACACTATAATCAATTCCTATTTATACCAAATATACCAAAAAATACTTCTTTCTACATTTAATTTCTTAAAATATGCACACACACACACACACACACACACACACACACACAGAAATAGCAAGAAAGCAAAGATATATTATGGTTTAATTTAAATACCATTTTGTAGGATATTCGATTAGAAAGAATCTAGACTAATCTCTCCAAGCTAGAGTAACAATTAGTATTTGTTAGACTTGAATGTGAGATGTGTAAAAGTTCCTGAAATATTTTCAATTACCAGTTTAATTTCTATATATTTTTGTATATTAAAATTATTTGAAAATTGGTAATTTATTCAAAGAATTTGGTTTAACTGTTTAGGAAACTAGAATCTTTATTCATTCAGAACAAACATTTATATTCTGAATAAATGGATACTTACTGAATTTTCTTTCTTCAATTCTTGAGTATTAGAAAGCAACTGACAGGTATAAATAAAAATCACAACTGATTTTTAAAAATCAAGTGTATGTAGTTACACACACAGATCAAAGCAAGCTCTTTGATATTTTAACGGTAAAATCATAGCTCAAACAAACCATTACATAGAATTAAACTCAAGAAAGTTATAGTTAATTAAGTGGTTTTGCTGCAGGGATTAGTTAAGTTCTTTAGGTGCAAATGTTAAGCAATGCTTGTGGGAGTTCCTGGCAAAGTTAAAGAATAAGGAAATATGAAAAGGAAAGGCAGAGAGAGAAATGAAAAAATACATCTGTAAGTTTCCTTTCAATATTTCAAAAATGTTGTACCACTTCCCTCTGGCTTCCAAGGTTTCTGAAGAGAAATATGTAGTCATTGAATTTCTGATTCCTTATATGTAATGCATTATCTTTCTCTAGCTGCTTTCAAGATCTTTTTCTTTGAGTTTTGATATGATGTGTCTATACACGAATATCACTGATTTTTTCCAGAATAGGATTTGTTCAACTTCTTGAATCTACTGGTTCATGTCTTTTACCAAATGTGAGAAGTTTTCAACCATCATTTCTTCAAAAAATTTTCTACCCTCATTCTTTCTCCTCTTCTGGAATTCTAAGGACATACATTGAGATCCATTGTGTTCACTTTTTCTTTTCATAGTTTTTCATCTCTGTTGTTCAGACTGGATAATTCATGTTGGTCTATTTTCAAGTTCACTGATTCTTCCATCACCATCTCTATTCTGCTATTGAGTCCACACTGAGTTATTTTGGTTATTGTATTTTTCAACTCAAAAATTTTGATTTGGTTCTTCTTTATATCTTCTATTTCTTTGCTGATACTTCCCTTTTAATTTTTGTTTCAAGAGTGTTTGTGATTGTTCATCTGAGTATTTTTAAAATAGCCGCTTTAAAGTTCTTGTCAGGTAACTACAAGATCTACGTCATCTCACTGCTGATGTCTGTTGATTGTCTTTCCCAAAACTAGTTGAGATTTTCATGGTTCTTCGATTGCTGAGTAATTCTGGTTGATATCATGGACATTTTGAGTCCTGTGTTACAAGACTCTGGATCTTGTTTATATCTTGTGGAGAATGCATAAAAGAGTACATGCATAAAAGAGTAAACACAGCAGGCTTGAAACTGTTAGCTTTCAAAGCATCTCCTTGTAAGGTTGGCCCTTTGCTGGCACCTGAGAACAAAACTTGCTAAGAGTTCCCTATATTGATATGGAACATTCCCTAACTGATAAGGGCGTTATGCTATTCTTAGCCTGCATTAACAATGTGATTTATGGTGAACATCTGACACTGTGATATTTTGGTAATTGCCAGGCAGAGGGTGCCTACATGATCAGCCCCCAATAAAAATCTTGGTCACTGAGTCTCTTCCCTGGGCAGAAACACTGCAGATGTGTAGCTGCGTTTTGCTGTTGGGAGGGGAGTATGTTCTGTGACCCCTAACAAAAGGGAGAGAGCATGGGGAGCTTACATATGGATTCCTCCTTCTCTGCACAGGTAGAGAAGACTCTGTGTCTTCTTCTCTTAGCATCTGGATTTGTATCCTTTCTGGGCTGCAGTAATCTTACTTGGGAGTACAATTATATGTTGAGTCTTTTGTGAGTTCCTCTAGCAAATCACTGAATGTGTAAGTGACCTTGGGAGTCCCTGAAATAGAGGATATTTTTGTTTCTGTCTTCTGTGGGCTATGGTCCTAATGTCAGTTCTGTGACTGTACCACCTAACAGTCAGTCTGGGACCAGAGGAGCCTACCTATTAGCTTGCTTCTCAAAGTCTTTGGTATACTAATTAGGAACAAATCCATTAGGTCTGCGGTGAGCCCAGGAGTTCATAAGCAACTTTACAGGGTTGTTTTCTAGTGCTCTTCTCTCTCCATGACCTCCCCAATATTTTCTGGTTCTCAGGACTCCCTTTTTAGGTCCTCCAGTCAGAAACTGCCCACTTCTGTGAATGTGCCACATCTAGGGCCCTCTAGGGTGGAAGGATAGAGAGTGAAGCCAAAAATGCAATGGGGCTTGGCCTTGCCTCTTGGACCTGAGGCCGGAAGGTTCAAAAGGGGAAGAAGGTTCCACACTCTCAGAGTTTTGGCTCCTGCCAGCTTCCTGTTCACGGCTGCTCTACCACTGCCAGCATTACCGCTGCCACGGAAGTACCTGGAGGCTAGGGCATGAGGGAACAGAGAAAAAGGAGAGAAAGAAATCTGGTATATATCCTCCACTCTGAGTTTTAGGAGTCCTTTTCTCACTCCTTGAGCCAGAACCAGAGGTTTTTTCTGGATCTCTGTCTGTACCACAGAGCTTACTTTTGGGTTTCAGGTTGCAATGAGCTCAGGCTAAGGGATATTGGAGGAAAAAATCCAGTAAACTCACCACTGGTTTTGTGGCACTTTGAATTTGGTGTTTTTCCTCAATCCACTTGATGATATTTACCTTTCAGAGTTTTCAAATAGCAGTCAGCGTATTCTGTTCAGGTTTAATACTCGAGTTCAACAGAAGATACAGGAGGTATATTTTAATCCATCTTATCCAGAAGCAGAAGGACATCATTAACTTAAACATAGTGAGCCTTGACTACTTACTGGCTTTAAGTCTCATCTTCCTAAAATGCTCTGCCCTGTGCTGGGCTGGCACTCACTCACCTGTCTCTGTGTTGGCGCCGATTGGTGGTCAAGGCCACAGCAATATTGTCCCATGCTTTCCAAACTTCCCCTTGGCCTGGGCTCTCACAGCCCAGCTGGCGCCAACATTCATCAAACACTGCTTTCCACTTCTCATCAGCCGGCACTGCCAGGTTTCCTAGCTTCCTGCTAATAAAGTCATGTCAACCTTTATTAATCACTTCTTTTGTGCAAAATCATTCTGAAGACTAGAAACTTTGTAATATACAACAGGGAATGCTTCTGTGAACAAAACTGCCTAGAATGATGGTTGTCCTATTTTTAAAACACTGAGTGGAAATTTTAAAGAAATGGTTTTTAGCTAATTAATGTTTATACTAAAGTATATAGACTGTTAAGTATGAAGCACGTCAGAATTGATTCTTCTGCTTCCAAGTGCAGCTCAGAAAAGAAAAAAAAAAGAACTGATTTTGCCTCCAACAGTTCCATAGAATTGATTTTGTAAAATTGATTCCTACTAAAACGAGGACTTTCTGTACTCAGCATATCTCATAAGAATTATGAAAGGCATCATATACTGGGTTCTAAAAATATTCTAAGAATAAACATGATACAGAAAATATATCAACTCCCATTGTAACAAAGAATCTGAGGTGCTACCAAAATATGAAAATAAAGTTAAAGCTGCAATCAATAAAGAAAAAAAGGCATATGCCAAAAATGTGAAAGAACATAATATACCTAGATTTTGCCTTTTTTCCTCATATATATAGATTATACTATTCCACTTGTGTGTGTGTGTGTGTGTGTGTGTGATCTTTACTTTTCAAAATCAAATTTATGGGAATTCCATTTAAGAATGCTCTTTCAGTCACCTTGGACATGTGTACTATTAATAGCAGGATTACTCTCACATGTGGAACTTTTCTTTTAAACATCTATGCTCTAAGGCTTCTAATCTAAGCCAAGAATATATATTTACCTATCTATAGCAGTGTCAATTGACAATCCAAGGAGGTTACACCTTGTTAAATAAGAAAACTTTAAGAATTTGATTTTGCTTTTAAAATATTAAAACATTCAATTATTAATCTAGAATTAACACCAGTTACTCACAAAAGTTTAGGTTTGTCTTTATCACTTTCATACAGACTTGGTTTGAAGTAGGTTCCAGTGATTTTTATCCCAGATCCCCATTCTCCACTAAAATAACCTTCAATGTAATCTCCGTTTGGCATAGTCAGTGTTCCCTAGGTAAAATCAGAGAATAAAATGTGCAGTTAGAAAAAAATATATTCAATTTTAAAAATCAAGAGAAAAAAAAGCATTAAATGGTTAACATGTTCCTTTTTAACTTGCTGTTTACCAGTCTCCAACTCTTCAAAAAACAAACAGAAAAAATGTGTACATGCATGTCCAAAAAGAGTATATAAAATAATCCATGGGTAAAAGAAAAAAATCAAGCCAGGTGGAGTGGCAATTGTCTGTAGTTTCAAGCTACTGGGGAGGTGGAGGTAGGAGGATTGCTTGAGCCCAGGAGTTCGAGTCTAGCCTGGGCAACTTAGTGAGATTCTGTCTCTTAAGAAAAAGAAAATATATCACCGGAAAAACTGGAAAATATTTTGAGCTATATAAAATGAACACACAAAATATCAAAATGTATGGGATGATGCTAAAGCAATGCTTATAGAGAAATTAATAGCTGTTAATATCTATCTTAGAAAATAAGGAATATCTCAAATCAATAAGCTAAAATTTCACCTTACAAAACTAGAAACCCAAAGCAAGAAAGAGGAAGGAAATAATAAAGATTAGAGCAGAAATCAATGAGATTGAAAACAAAAAAATAAAGAAAAATCAACGAAGCCAACAGTTGCATCTTTGAAAAGACACACAAAATTGACATTTAACCGGACTAATCAAGAAAAAAGAGAGAAGCCATAAATTCACAAAATCAAGGATGAAACAGGGAATATTACTACCAACCCTGCAGAATTAAAAAGGTTAGAGGGTGCTATGATGAGAACATGTGTCACCTCCACAATTTATGTTGAAATTTAATTCCCATTGTGGCGGTACTAAGAGGAAGGCTTTTTGGGGAAGTGACTATGGGTGGAGCCCTACTAAATAGATCAGGGCCTTAGAAAAGGGCTGGAGCAAACTAGCTTAGGCCCTTTTGCCCTTTGGCCTTCTGCCATGTCAGGACTCAGCAAGAAAACTCTCACCGGACACGGAAAGCCAGTGTCTTCATCATGGACTTCCCAGTCTCCAGAATTGCAAGGAAATAAATTTCCCGGTCTGTGTTATTTTGTTACAGCAGAACAGACAGATTAAGGCAGAACGAAATAGATAAAATATGAAATAGAAAAATTCCTAGGAAGACACAGATTACAAAAATGGACTCAAGAAGAAATATGAAAATCTAAATACACCTATAATAAGAAACTGAGTTACACATTAAAAATCTCACAAAGTAATGCTCACAGGCCCAGATGACTTTACTGGTAAACTTTCCCAAACATTCGAAGAAGAAATAATAACAAGGCTTCTCAAACTCTTTCAGAAATAGAGGAAGAGGGAACACTTCCCAACTCATTCTATAAGGCCAGTATTATCCTTATGTCAAAGACTGACAAAAATATTATAAGAAAACTATATCTTATCAGGCAATGTTTGCTTAATAAAAAAAAAAAACAACAAGAAAAGAAAAAGAACTATAGTCCATTATCTCTCAGATGCAAAAATCCTCAAGAAAATATTAGCATTAAACCCAGCAACATATAAAAAGAATTATACATCATAACTAGGTATGATTTATCCCAGGAAACCAAGGTTAGTTTAACATCATAAAAGCAACCAATATAATACACCATATGAGAATAAAGGACAAAAACCACATGATCATCTCAACAGACAAAGAAAAAGCACTTTAACAAAATGCTTTTCCCTTAAAATAGAAAGAAATGTAAAGATGTCCACTCTTACTACTTTTCAACATTCTACTAGAGATTCTAGCCAGTGTAATCAAACAAGAAAATGAAATAAAATCCTTCCATATTGTAAAAAAAGAAACAAAAATGTCTTTATTTGTAGGTGACATGACCATGTGTGCAAGAAATCCTAAGAAATTTACCAAAAACTACTAAGACTAATAAATGAATTCAGTAAGGTTTCAGGATACAAGAACAAAAAACAAAATCAATTGTGTTTTTATATTATAGCAATGAACAATCCAAAAATAAAGAAAACTATTCTTTTCACAATAGCATCAATAAAATACTTAGGAATAAATTTAACCTAAGAAATGCAAAACGTGTACACTGAAAACTACAAAACATTGCTGAAGGAAATTAAAGAAGATCTAAATAAATTACGAAATGTTCTAGGTTCATGGATTGGAAGATTCAATATTATTATTGATAATAATATCAATAATCAATTCTCCCCAAATTGATCTATAGATTCAATGCAATCTCTATCAAAATCTCAGCAGGCTTTACTGCAGAATTTGATAAGCCAGTCCCAAAATTTATATGGAAAGGCAAAGGCAAATGGACAACTAAAACAATTTTCGAAAAACAACAAAGTTGAAAGACTTATACTTCCTGATTTCACAACTTACTAGAAATCTATAGTAATCAAGATAGCGTGGTATTAGCATAACGAGAGGTATTTTAATCAATGGAATGTAATTGAGAGACCATACATAAATTTATTTTATGGTTAATTAATTTCAACAAAGGTGCCAAGATTCAATAGGAAAAGGTGCTGGGGAATTTGGATACCCACATGCAAAAAGATTAATTTAGACTCGTAATTCAAACCGTATACAAAAGTTACCTCAAAAATGAACCACAAACCTAAACATAAGAGGTAAAACTATAAAACTTAAAAAAAAAAAATAGGCAAAGACTTCTTAGCATCAAAAACATGATTAATAAAACCTTTTCAATAAATTGTACTTCATTAAAATTAAAACTTTTCTGCTTCAAAAGACACCCTTAAGGGCCGGGTGCGGTGGCTCACTCCTGTAATCCTAGCACTTTGGGAAGCCCAGGCAGGTGGATCGCTCAAGGTCAGGAGTTCAAGACCAGCCTGAGCAAGAGCGAGACCCTGTCTCTACTAAAAAATAGAAAGAAATGATCTGGACAACT
>CAUYSK010092390.1:0-24532 GCA_963575035.1 Avahi laniger | reverse complement strand
GTGGTTTTAATTTGCATTTCCCTGATGATTAGTGATGTTGAACATTTTTCATATGTTTATTGGCCATTTATCTTTCTTCTTTTGAGAAGCTTCCATTTGTGTCTTTTTAATAGGGTAGTTTGTTTTTTTCTTGCTGATTTGCTTAAGTTTGTTGTAAATTCTGGTTATTAGCCCTGTATGAGATGTGTAGCTTGCAAATATCTTCTCCCATTCTCTAGGTTGTCTATTTTCTCTCTTGATTGTTTCCTTAGATTAATTTTAATTTCTTGATTAAAGACGAATTAAAATTTCAGAATGAAAAATAGCCCCATAGCACTTTTAGAAAATCAGACAGCAGGAATGGTTGAGGGCGGCATCACGCAGGAGATGGAGGTTGTCTGTATTCATCCTTCATTGCCCTTTCTGCAGCCACAAACACCCTGCAGATGTTAGACAAGGCTCTTTTGATGGCTAGTGGCAGAAACCTGACTTGAACTAACTTAAGCCAAAAAGGAATCTATTAGCTCCTGTAACTGAAAAGTCTGGAAGACGTCCCACGTGGTTGAATTCAGAGACTCAAGTAATATTATCAGATCTCTCTTTCTTTGTCTCTCTTTCTTTCTCTTTTGTACACACAATTTTTACCAAATCACAACACCAATGTATAAAAGAAAGTTTGCTTAATAGCTCTGGTAGAAGAACCTCAGGGAAAATCTGATGGCTCAGCTTTGGATGTGGTCAGCCCTGAACCAATCACTGAGTGCTGTCAAAGGATGGGGTGTTCCAGTTGACCAACTTGAGTCAGGTGGTAGTTGGCAACTCTATTGTATAGTAAAGAATTAGCTTTACCCAGAGAGAGTTCTGGCCTTCTTTCTGGCTCCTGGAAGGAAACCTCTACACCTGTAGAATTTTCAGAGTGATAACAGTGTCTTTGCTATTCATAGTAGCCCCCTTGGACTCACACTTGGTAGTTTATGCTAATAGGTGACTCAGGGTGGTGGGATGGCCACTTCAGACAGACCAACCATGTTGCTTTGGGAGTTGGGACTTTGAGCCACAAGATATCAGCCTGACCTCCAGGGAGACAGGATAGGGGTGCCGAAAATTGAGTTCCACCATGTGGCAATGATTGAATCATGCCTATGTAAGAAAACCCCAATATTAATTCTGGACACCAAAGTTTGGGTGAGCTTACCTATTTGGCAATACTCTGAGAGTTGTCATGTTTTTTAAAAAGTGTTTTTCATTTCAATAGATTTAGGGGATACAAGTGGTTTTTTGTTACACGGATGAATTGTACAGTGGTGAAGTCTGGGCTTTTAGTGTATCCATCACCTGAATAGTGTACGTTGTACCTAATAGCTAACTCTTCATCCCTCACCCTTCTGCCACCCCTCCCCTTGTCAGTCTCCAGTGACCCTAAAATCTGTGGTCCCCAACCCCTGGGCTGTGGACTGGTACCTGTCTGAGGCCTGGCAGCAGGAGGAGAGTGGTGGGAGAGTGTGAAACTTCATCTGTATTTACAGCTGCTCCCCGTCACGCGCATCACTGCATAAGCTCCACCTCCTGTAAGATCAGCAGGGGCATTAGATTCTTACGGGAGAACACACCCTACTGTAAACTGCACGTGCAAGGGATCCAGGCTGACTGTTCCTCATGAGAATTTAATGATGATCTGAGGTGGAGCTGAGGCGGTGATGCCAGCACTGGGGAGGGGCTGCAAATACAGATTATCATTAGCAGAGAGATTTGACTGTACAATAAATGTGATGCACTTGAATCATCTCGAAACCATCCACCCACCCATCTGTGGAAATATTGTCTTCCGTGAAACTGGTCACTGGTGCCAAAAAGATTGGGGACCACTGCCTTGAGTCACCTGTATAACCATGGATACCCGTAGCTTAGCTCCCACTTATAAATGAGAACATGCAGTATTTGATTTTCTATTCCTGAGGTTACTTCACTCAGGACAATGGCCTCCAGTTATATCTAAGCTGTAACATTATTTCATTCTATTTTATGGCTGAGTAGTGTTCCATGGTATACATACACCACATTTTCTTCTTCCTCTCTCCTCCTCCTTTCCTCCTCCTCCTTCTCCTCCTCCTCCTCCCCTCCTTTCCCCTCCTCTCTCCTCCCTTCCCCTCCTCTCCTCTTCTCATCATGGGGGTACAAACATTTTGGTTACATGTTATGACTTTGCCACACCCAAACCATGATTTGGGGTGTGCCTTTTTCCCCCTACAATGTTCACCACATCCATTAGTTGTGAGTTTACCCACCCCCAAACCCCAATCTCTGAAGAATATTACTACCGTGTGAGCACCATAGTGTTGATCAGTTAGTGCCAATTTGATGGCGAATACATGTGGAGCCTATTCTTCCGTTCTTGTGATACCTCACTTCAGAGGATGGGCTCAAGCTCTATCCAGGAAAATATAAGAGTTGCTAGATCATTTCTTATAATTGAGTAATATTCCATTGTATACATATACCATATTTTAATAATCCACTCATGAATTGATGGGCACTTGGGTTGTTTCCACATCCTTGCAATAGTGAATTGTGCTACCATGAACATTCAGGTGCAGATGTCTTTATAAAGATATGGAATCAACCTAAGTGCCCATCAACTGAGGAGTGGATAAGGAAAATGTGGCATGATAGGTATATACACCACATTTTCTTTATCCGCTCCTCAGTTGATGGGCACTTAAGTTAATTCCACATCTTTATAATTGTGAATTGTGCTGCCATAAACATACAAGTGCAGGTGCCTTTTTGATATAATCACTTCTTTTCCTATGGGTAGATCCACAGTAGTGGAATTGCTGAATCAAGTGATAGATATCGCTTTAATTCTTTGAGAAATCTCCATGCTGTCTTCCGTAGAGGTTTTACATTTCCACTAACGATATATAAGTGTTCCCTTTTCATTGCATCTGTGCCAACATCTATTGTTTTTTTACTTTTTAATAATGGCTATTCTGATAGGGGTAAGATGATATCTCATTGTGGTTTTAATTTGCATTTTCCTGATAATTAGCGATGTTGAGCATTTTTCATGTTTGGCCATTTGTATATCTTCTTCTGAAATATGTCTGTTTATGTCTTTTGCCCACTCTTTAATGAGGTTATTTTTTTTCTCTTGTTGATTTGAGTTCCTTGTAGATTGTGGATATTAGTCTTTTGTCAGATGTACGGTTTGCAAATGTTTTCTCCCATTCTTTAGGTTATCTGTTTACTCTGTTGATTATTTTCTTTGCTGTGCAGAAACTTTTTAGTTTAATTAAATCCCATTTATTTGTTTTTGTTGCATTTGTTTTTGGGATCTTAGTCATAAATTCTTTATCTAGGCCAATGTCGATAATAGTTTTTCCTAGATTTTCTTCTAGAATTTTTATGGTTTCAGGTCTTACATTTAAGTCTTTAATTCATCTTGAGTTAATTATTGTATATGGTGAGAGAGAGGGATCTAGTTTCATTTTTCTTCATGAGGCTCTCCAACTTTCCCAGCACCATTTTTTGAATAGGGTGTCCCTTCCGCAGTGTATATTTTTGCCTGCTTTGTCAAAGATCTGTTGGTTGTAGGTGTGTGGTTTTATTTCTGGGCTCTCTATTCTGTTCCATTGATCTATGTGTCTACGTTTATACTAGTAACATGCTGTTTGGTTACTGTAGGCTGGTAGTGTGATTTGAAATTAGATAATGTGCTGCTTTCAGATTTGTTCTTTTTGCTTAAGATATTTTTGGCTATTCGGGCTTTTTTTTCAGTTCCATATGAAGTTTAGGATTGCTTTTTGTAATTCTGTGAAAAATGATGTAGTATTTTGAGAGGAACTGCACTGAATCTGTAGATTACTTTGGGCAGTATGGACATTTTGACAATATCAATTCTTCCAATCTATGAGGATAATATGTTTTTCCATTTGTTGTTGTCACACTTTGATAATGGGGGTGTAATGCATCATTGAGAATGATGGAAGCTTCATGTTTGAAACCTTTCCAGATTTTCTCCTATGCATCTCTGGTCCTAATTGGTATTCTTTTGCTATAATAAAGCTGTAATCATAAGTACAGTGTTTGCCTGAGATCCTTGAGTTGATTAAGCAAATTATCGAGCCTGAGGGTGGTCATGGAAGCCCCTGAATTTGTAGCCTGCTGGTCTGAAGTAAGGACCCTCACACCTGGTGTCTGAATTGAGAGCAGGTTTGTGGGAACTGTTCCCTCAGACTTTGAGGCTTGGTATTCCCACTGCAGTTGGTGTGAGACATTTTGGGTAGGCAGGGCAGTCTGGAGGACTGTGCTCTTGACCTTGGGTTTACTTAAGTCTGGTACTCACTGATGAGGAAAAGCAGTTTCTGAAAGAAAAACTGTGGGTAGGCAAAAATACCCAACTAAACCAAACCAAAGCTGACTCCCTTTTCAAGGGACTCATCATGCCCAGACATATGCTGCCTGTAATAATGTCTCATGGCTGCTAAGACCTTTCAGAAAATGCTCACTTGAATCTGTAACTTTGGGTGTCATATTGGGTTTTGTACCTACCAGTTCTGAAATTAAAATTTGAATTGAGATGCTAATTATTGATAACAAATTAATGTGCTACCTTTTTATCCTAACATTTAATTTTAAGAAACCTTTAATTTTTTTTTTATTTCAGCATATTATGGGTGTACAGATGTTTAGGTTACGTATGTTGCCCTTGCCTCCCCTCTCCCCCTCTAAGTCCGAGTTTCAAATATGTCCATCCTTCAGGTGGTGCGCATTGTACTCTTTGTGTATGCGTATATCCGTCCCCTCCTCCCCCCTCCCCCCCCAACATCTAATAGATGTTATCCTTATACGTGCACTTATGTGTTGATCAGTTAATACCAATTTGATGGTGAGCACATGTGGTGCTTGTCTTTCCATTCTTGGGATACCTCACTTAGTAGAATGCATTCCAGTTCCATCTAGGAGTAAACTCAAGTCAGAGAGTAATCTAGAATGTAAGCTTCACAAGGGCAGGGACCTGATACAAAGCTGCCAGGTGTCAAGGTCATTAATAAGGACAATGAACCAAACTATTCAGCCTTTATTTACTTATTGCAATAGTATAAGCAAGAAGCCAATAAGAGAAAGAAGATGCCAACTTCTCCCTTCTGGTTCTATTTTTTCCCAGGAATGGTCCAGACGGGGAAATTGCAGAAGGAACACTGAATGAAAAGCTCCTGCTGTTTTATTGGTGGGGAGTGATGAAGGGAAGGGCTAGGAATGGAAAAGTACTGAGTACTGAGTCATAGTGAAGGAAAGTGTCTTCAAGCTTCAAGCCCCTTCCCTGGCCCCATCCTCATAAGAGGGTCTTGGCAGAGGTGCCTGAACAGGGTCTCAGCTGAGCCCTCTCTCCCCCAAGAAGGAGGCCTCTAGGCTAGGAATAGAGGTGTGTATAAGGGCATGTCCAGCCAGGGGGCCCCGAGTTCCTGAGTGCAACTTCCAATGCAATACCCTGGCTGTGTACCATTGAATCTCTCAGCAATTCTGGAAAACGCAGCAAAAACCATTTTCCATAGGAAAAGGGCTGCTGCTCTCTCTCTAAAGCCCCTTCAACTCCCTCGAATCCTCCCTTGTCCTTACTAGGCAAACACAGTTTGGGAAAAAACTCACTGGTAATTTTGTTCCAGAGCTAACCCTATGCCTCCAACGCCCCCAAGGAACAAGTGAGCTAAAACCTTAGCCAGGTTGCTCTGCCATCCTGAGGTTCTACGTGGCCTTTTTCTAAACTAAAGGTTATTTTGAAAGAATTTTTAAAAGTGACTGTGAACTGTTCCAAAAAAGAAGAAAGAAGAAAAGATAAATGAAAACTATTTGTCATTTATTTTGAAGAGCAAGTTGATAGTAACCTCAGTGTTTCTTCTATTTGAAAAGAATTCTTATTTCTCAGAATGGCTTTTAATTTTTTTCTCATAGGCATACTTAATGGGAGCCCTACAGAAAAAGACAAACAAACAAAGCTAAAAATTTTTGTAAGAATCATAACAGGAAATTTTACTGTTTTTTTTTTTGTGTGTAATAGAATGGATACCTAATGTATTCCAGTTATAAAATTTGCAGAAAGAGAAATAATCATAGAAAAACAAAAGCAGAAAATGTCTCCTTGGTCTTTTTTTTTTTTTTTTTCACAGTATGTGCCATTTCCAACACCCTGAGAAATGGGATTCCTGCTCGTCTTGCTTCCGGACAGGCCATAAACCACACGATCCCTGAAATTCCTTTTAGTGGCCCTCAGACATGAGTTGTTAACTAACACAGCACATGGGTGATCTCCCCCACAGACACAGACAGAAAATTGGGCCAATTCCAGGAGGATTCATCTTCAACACCTTCACAATCTAAATTTCCTTCTCCTTTAAAGGCTGCGAAAAGAAAGCTCATTTGAATTATTTGCTTCGTGTTACCTGTGGAGATCTGTTGGATTTTTGCTTCGTCAGGAGTGTTTTGGGTTTTTTGGAGGGAGAACATATTCATGCAGCAGAGATGTAATTAAACATTGGTTTCAAGGTGCCAGTAGTTACATAGTTAGGATTGTCTTTGCTGTAGTCAGATAGGGAAGTTTTATATGAATCACATGTTTTTCAGTGGCTACATTGTTTCTCGTTGCTAAGAATACGCAGTCTGCTAAATCTTGTGTGTTGTTCTAATGGCAGGTGTAAAGTTGGTTCTTTGAACCGTTATCCCTATTTGGGAGCTATTTTGCAAGGGTGATTCTCACCTCATCAACCTTATTACAGCACCCAGAGGGTAACTACATATATGAGTCAGTTCACCTGGTTCAGGCGGCTTCACTTCATGATAACTGGAGAGAGTTTTCAAATTTGAAAATGTGTAGAAACAAGTTTTGGTTGAGAATAACTAAATCTATTTTATGCATGAATATAGGCAGCAAATTACAAATGATACACAGTGAAAGTCCAGCCTGGGTATGGGCTTATCCACCCATCTGTTCCCTCTGGATGAAGACCTTGGCTAAGAACACTGTAGCCAGAGTCACGTCCCTACTGTACCTTCTTTTTTTCTATTCCTACTTCTACATCTTCGATTTGCATTCTTTAATCATGTGCTCTTCACTGGTGAGAGCTGCTTTGGTGGCTTTCTGGCACTGCCATTACTGTGTCATCATAAGGAGTTCTGTCCTTACAAACTACGATTCTGTATGGTAGAGTTCTGTTCTGGCAATCTGCAATTGCCTAAAGCTTACCCTTTGGAGTGCAAGCTTTGGACCTGAGAGTTCTTGCTATTACTAATGGCTAGTGCACAAATCTTTGCAATGTAGAAACTGTGCAAAAGTGATGGCTTTTCTTAGGACTTTCTAGCAGGAGAGCAAGGTAGTGTCATGTTTAAGAGGTATCTTTTTTCAGACAAATTTGACAGTTACTGCCTATGTGATCTTGCACAAATTATACAATCTCTCAGAGCCTTGGAACCGTGAAGTGATTGGCACCCAATAAGCACTCATGCAATGATAGCTGTTACTATTATTTCTTTAGAATGTCTTCTCATGGAGAGGTAGAAAGAAGTTAATAAAAATTCATGGGCTTAAATGGAAAATAAATATTGCCCAATTGAATTTCTGCCTAAAGAATATTTCCTATCACCCCAAACCCTTTTTCTGAATAGTTTTCTGTCTCTACCCTAAACATCTTCCCATACAAAGAAATCATTTGCTCCCAAGACTGCGACTCCATGGATTAAGTGAGACTATATACCATTTACTATGTATTTGCCACATAAATAATGGGAATTTGAAAATTCAAGTATAATTAATTAGGAATTATTAATTCAATAGCAAGGTTCTAGGCGGTTCTGTGTTGCTGGGTCACTAACAAATCACTGTGGGTCCCACAGATAGCCTACTTGGGTCCACAGGACCTTATACATGAAGATCCACCAGAACTTACCAAATGGACGATGCCACGTTGAAACTGTACAATTTTGCAGCACAGAGCAAGTTAAAGTGCGTCCTGGACCTTATTGACAACCTATTTGTAAAACACTGATGAATCTCTGTGTAGTAACAAAGGGAAGTGCCTGCCAGTAAAAAAAAAAAAAAAAAAAAAGGATTCTGGAAGCACATTGGGAGAAATAGAGAGTAAAGAACACTGTGAAAGAAAGTGGCTTTTTAAAAGCATGTTATTAATGTCAAAGTAGGGATAAAAAGTGTCCTCCAAACCAGGGATGCACTTGAAGGGACCTTGGGTCAAGGAGGCTCGATGTGTCAGTCATTGACGATAAACACATAATTAAAAGGTGTTCATTTGGAAGAAGGTTGACAGCAAACTTTATGTTGGAGACATTAAACTAATACCACCTGAACACACCGCCCATTCTTAGCATTACTGAATAACCGGAATAACCAGTTACTCTACACCTGAGACAGGATGCATCAATGTGAAGTTATCTTGTCTAGAAAATTCAACCTAATTCTAAGCAATTTTCTAGACTGAAATCTCAGTTACAGGATATATGGAAGAGAAATGAACAAGTTAGTTGACACCATGAGGAAGAAGTGGGCCAAGTCCAGAATGTAGCAATTTCTAAAGGGAGGGGAGAACAGCGAGGGGGGAAAGGTGTGTAGTTATGAAAATAAAAAGACATACCACATTAATTAAACGCAGTGTGTGGACCCTGTGTAGAATCTTTTTTTTAAAAAAAGCAACTATAAAAAGACATTTTTGAGAGAATCTAGGAAATCCAAGTATTATATGGGTTTAAATGAAATTAAAGAAATTATGGTTAATTTTATTACTTGTGATAATGGCATGGTAGCTATGTTTCTTTAAGAATGGGGGGAAGACCCCATTAGTTAGAAATACATACAAATGCGTTAAGTGTGAGATAATACAATGTCTGAGATTTACTTTAAAGTTCTGTAGAAAAAAAAAAGAGAACTACAGCATGGGCAACAAAGTATTGATAATTGCTGAAGTCAGGTGAACATAGGTTTATTATACAATGCTCTCTACTTTTGACTGTTTGAAAATTTTCATAATACAAACTAAAAAATGTTGACTTTCCCAATTATATGTATATTATAAATAAGCTTAAAGCTTTAAAAGTTCTGTTTATTAATATTTATAACATACTAGGAACAAAATTTAAGCTTAAAATGTAGAAATTTTCCTATCACTCAAGACTCAATGGTCTGACTTCAGAGAGATAAAAGATGCCAAGATCCAGTAGCTCCTTAGCCAAAACCGATATATGCATAGATCTTCAGTAGCTAAGTAAAGAATACGTACAATCAGCCTCCCTTGAAATGTCATAGTGAAACTTTACAATCGCCTCATGATAAATGTACTCATTGTGTCCCGGAGACTTTACTAGAAGATGGAGTGGCCCTGGGAAAAATTGACTGGTTTTGTTACCAATACTCTGTGATAAATTGGAAGCACCGGTTTAATCAGATACCATATTAAAAAATATAGCTTTTGAAAAAGAGTCATTTCCAATACTATTTGTCCCAGTATTATCCTGAATACCAGTTGAAAGATCAGATTTCCCTGTAGCACTCAGCTAAATACACTCAATGCTTAAAAGCGTTCGAAACACCAAGAAGAAAAAGTAATTTCTGCCCAAAGATAGGATACCTGGGTCAGCCAGACAGAGCACATCAGAAGAAAGAGGGTTGGACATGTTTCTCAGTGATTCCTTTATAGTAAGGACAGGAAATTGGTTAAGTCCAGGGTATCGGGTGACATGTCTTCAACATGGAGCATTACTTTATGGGGCTAACCGGCCACAGCGTGATGCCAACAGAAGGGCGTCCCAGTCCCCAGTTTGACATAGACTAATGGAGGCTCTCTCCGACAAAGATAAAATGATGCGTTGACAATTCTGAACCGAGTTAATGAACACAGGAATAAGCCATAAGGCTTAAGTGCCTTCAATGGCTGCTTTGAACCCCCACAGCGGTGGTGGTGTTGGGAACGACCCCTGTAAACTCCCAAGGTCATTTTTAGTATCCTCAGGGCTCCTATTGACCATCTCAGTCCAACCAAGTGAGCCCTATCAAAGGGCTCCACGTCAGGGACAGTTATAATGACGCCATTTCCAGATCATTCTAAGCCAATGTTAAGATCCTCTATTAACTAGAAGTCCACAGTTAGTAAACCTTAACTTTCAATACAGAGAAAGGAGATGCCACTATTCACAGCCTAAACCATACCAGGAAATCTAAGTTATCACAGAGTGACATTGTGTCACTTAGGATGTCTAATCTAATATTTTGGACCTACTAGGAAATTGAAATGGTTTGAAATTGAAAAGAATGAATTTTCTATTTTCATTACAAGTTTTGTTTATTCTTGATAATATATCCCAGCCTTGTTCCTACGTCTCATGACATATGCCAGTTACCCCAATTTTTACCTCCATCAGCAGAACAAGCCTATAAAAAAGCACTGGGCCACGGCCATCATCTTTCATTACCAAGCACCTCCTGAATATTGTGTCCAAGCACTATCTTAGGCTCGGAGAGGTCTGGATACAAAGAAAAATGAGGTATATGTTCTTTCCCATGAGGAATTCCCAGTGCCTCTCCCTCCAAATCTGCAAAGCGTCACATCTAGTCAAATTGTAACAGTATCGGCCTTGCATTTAAAGAGTTACCCTCCAATGATATATTTCAAAGCCACATCTTCATTAAACTGATGTGGACATTCACTGGTGACATCTGTCACTTGGAATTTCTCCCTTAATAAAATTTATTGTCGACAAATAACAAAAGGATATTGCTTCAGGACATCTGGCACATGAAAACGGCCCCTTGGCAAAAAAACTGGATGTGAAAGTGTTTTCACCCTACCTGAGCTATATATAAGTTTTGCTAGAGTGAAAGATTTTTTCCCTCCATTTAAACAGAGTCTGCTATGTACAGTTCATGGGTCATAGATGCTTCATGGGAGAATGAACAAATTATGTCTCTGAAGGGTAGTTGAATATTTATTCTGACACAGCTTCCATGGGACAACCAACAGCCTCATTTGAAGCAAATTCCTTAGTCGGTTCCAATAAGAATAATTGTGTTGGAACTGTGCTCTCTGCTCTAAAGAGGGCAAATCCATTTACTGCCGCACAAAAGTCTCTGGGATGGATCTAACCTCTTTGCTTCGTGGGTTCTGATGCCGCTGAGTAAGCCAATGATATTTCAAGTTGGTGCTGGTTTGGACACAGTTCGGCAGAGCTTGGTAGAATGCTTTTTTCTTCAACAACTCAATCATGACTGCAAAAACAGGATCAGTATCAGAGATGTGGCGTAGTAACTCGGCTTGACAGCACTGAACTAATGAACATCCATCATTGGATCGTTCAAACATCTTTCACAATTGAATATCTGACTTTAAAAGGAATTGTCGTACAGTCTTTGGCATCTCGGTAGCATTCATCTGTAGCAATCCGTAGTGTTTATCTGTAGTTTAAATGCAAAAAGAAAAGAAGGATCACTCTAATGTTTCATGCAAGGCTGCTTCTGGAACAAAATTAATAATGGCTGCAATGTGCAGAATGATTCTCTCACGTTGTATAGGATAAACGTGGCTAATTTAATTCCTTTGCAGTAATGGCTTAAAATGCCGCAGAAGAAACATTCAAAACACTGTCAACATGGCACAACTATACAGCCCTCTGTTTGCTAATCTCTTTTAAAGAATGCCCACCAAGATTATTCTTGGCTCAACGAGGTGTTTGCTTTCCTTCATAAATCTAACACTGTTTCTCCAGATTCATCTATTTTCATTTTTGGTGAATTCTAATGTGTCCCCACTGAGGCTTGCCAGCCACCAAACTGATCATATGCCAGTTTAATTGACTCCAGGGATATTTAACAAATTGTTCACTGTTTCACTGTGCACTGAAGGGTAGCTGTAACTATTCTTTTTTCCTGTCATAACTGTTGGGGCCATTGTGACAGCCCTGCACATGATTTATTTCATGGCATAATTTTCTGTGCTGGAAAAATAATAAGGCCTCGCCACCTCCATCTCCTCTACTACCAAAAATATGATGAAATCAAGGACCGACTCAAGCTTATATGTGAAAAGGAATGATTGCTAGCCTGTCAATTTGTAGAGCAAATTGTGACTCGATGTCTTATAACACTGGACACCTACAAAGATGTATTGCAATGAAATCATTGCATGATAATTAATTCCATCCTTCTAAAATGAGCTTTTAATCAGCTAAAAAAATGTAACAGACCTATTCATCAGATGTTTAATAAATGAGTTCTAAATAACAGAAGATCATGGAAAACATCTTTGAAACATTTGAATACGAGCTTTGTTTCTTTAAAAACATCCATTAGAGGGGAAAAAAAATTGCACTCCATCAAATTGTTTGTAGACTACAAAGATTTTAACTTCCTGGTAATAATTTACCAAGCAATAAAATGAAAATATGCAAATTTTCAAGAAGCATTCAACATAAGAGGCTTTTCTTGTTTAGAAAAGTTGACTCTTTAATCCCTTCAATTCAATGAGTTAACACGGAGCATCAGAGCCATTCCACTTAGAAGAGTAAAACTGTGAGTTATGGCTCTGGATCTGGGCAAATGCACAGGCTGGAGAGACAGATGGGGGAGCCGCATGCAATGATCAGTGGAGCCCTGTCCTTAAACGAGAATGTGCCATAACCGGAGAGAGAAAGATATTTCTTCTGCTGACCTATGGGGAACAAAAAGTACTATGACCATAACATGGCGAATGAACCCAAAGGCCAGATGGCTGAAGGTGCATAGAGTTGTTGCAAATTTCATAACCTAATCTGCTTTCCTCCAATGACAGCTTAGAATTATAAAGCCACATTGTCATCCAGTTGGAACAAAAGGGCCCTCGTATAACCATACATTCCTTTATTTTCTCTCTCTCTCTCTCTCTCTCTCTCTCTCTCTTTTTTGGCCGGCTCTTCTCTTGCATCTACTTTCTAATCACTGACTACAATTCTCCTGTTCACTGCGTCTGTTCTGCTGGAGGCCTGGCCAGACCAGGCATCTCATGTGTTACTGGAACTCACCAATTTTGGAGCCAGTTGCTCTGACATTTGGCAACATTAGGGCCCATTCGAGTAGCCCCAAGAACGTCTGTGGTGGCCCTACGTCCCACAACAATGTTACCACCTATAAAAATCACAATTTACTAAGCACCTACCATGTGCCGAGCACTATTATGTTTTAGGCACTTATGATGCATTAAGAAACAGACAGACAAGGATCCTGAGGAGTCTGACTCCAGGACGAGATCCTATGTGTGCTCTTTCCGACTGGACCATAGCCAGTGACAGGCCTCATGGGGAAGGTGCCACATGGGGTCAGGTAGCAGCAGTGGCGGAGGAACTCATGCACATTTCAGGGTCTGGTTCTCTGGCCTTGCTGGCCAATTTGGGTAGCTACGCAATGTGCTTTCAATGTGTCCTTTTTCTGCTTCAATCCTTCCGAGTGGGTTTCTGTTGCCAGCAGCCAAGACCCTGCCCGATAGGCACAGGATCTTTCTGAGACTTGTACCTGGAGATCTAGAAGTGACCCTGAGCTCCTGCCGCACAGCACAGAACCATTCGCAGGTGGAGGTGGCCTTTGAGTCTGACCCGTCCCTGTCACCCGACTTGCCTGAGGATAATTTCCTTGCCCTAATAAAACCCAGAGGGAGATTGGTATCATCACCAACAGCTCACGGAGAACACAGTCAAAGAAGCACCATTTCTAGAAAGAGATTAATGTCGTTCTTCCCAACTCTTTCAATGACAGCAGAATTCCTATTCATTCATGGAGAACAGTTGCTCTGGAAAAGGCCCAGCCGCCTTGACATACAGTGTTGGGGGTCACATAGCCATGCCTGGTCAAAGACTAGCTTTTCCTGATCCCTTTGCATGGGCCCATCTAATCTGTTTATGGGTGCTGAAAAGTAGCAACCCGAAGCTAAGGGTGGCTATTACCTGCTAAGGCATTCTGAGACACAGCCTTGGAAAAGGAGAACATAATTTATCAAGCAGCGCGTGTTCAATGATTCAGAAAGATCCATGTGTGCTTTTTGTTTCAGCCATTCTAATGAGGACGCATCAGCTTCAGTTCTGTTCTTCCATCATCAGGTTCATTCTGCCTAAACCAGAGCGGCTGATTTCCAGACGGACACGGTCTTCCTGCAGGGCTCTGCTAGCCTTCCAGAGAGGCGCTTCCTCATCGTACGGGATCTTTGGGTGAGGACTGAGCCCCTTTCAATTGTCAAAAACCGATAAATTATTTCTAGAAGGAATCTGACAACATTCCAGCATCATGATGCACCACCAATTTGAAAAAGAAAAAGGTCTAAGGCAGCATCTTCAAGAGCGAGTGATTTCAAGGGGGCTAGGATGGGCTGAAGCCGGAGGCCAACGCGGAACAAGATGTCACATTGTTGAAAAGACCACAAGAAAATTACATTCTTTCTAGCTTCCTGCTGAAGTGAAGGTCAAGTCTTCTGGTTTGGAGACGGCTGAGGTCCCGAGGGGACAGCCTCTTTTACAGTCACAGGAACATGTTGTCCAACAAGTAGATGGTGAAATACATGAACGGCCAAGGATTAGTATAAATGTTCCACTGCAGGAAAATGATCCTCACCCGGAACCAGCAAAACACTCATGCTTTTGTACAGAAAGAGGAACCCTGAGGATAAAAAGCAGAATTTAGTATGAAGCATATAATCTTTCTTTCTTTCTTTTTTTTTTTTTTGCAACGCAATATCCCATCTGCCTTAAGGGTAGAAAACACACAAGAAGCTCCATGGCAGCAGGAACTAAGCAGAGTTTTCTCCTTAAGTAGCTGAATGTGCTTTATGTGGGGGACAGAGGCTAATGCCTCCTTTATGAGAATGGAAGGTTAAGGGCAGGGGTGTATTGAAACAAAGACAGGGTAACCCGTAAGCACTGCTCAATTTATTTCTATGCCACCCCTCCTTGGGTGTCTGGATCCAAGATCCTTAACCTGATACCCTAGGCTGAGATTTTCATACTGCTTCCTTCATGGGCAATTTGCAACATACATTTACAATTCAGGGGCGAATCCTCACCCATCTGCTTTAGTTTACTATGTGGTAGATATCTCTATACGGTTTCATCAGTCTTTTAGGAAACTTTCACAACAATTGCCAACCCTTATGAGGACAGCACAATATGATAGCAAAACTTTGGGTCCTCCCTTGGAAAATCAATAATCTCACTGATTCTTGAATTAAAATTCCATCTGCAATTTATAAATACTTCCCCTGTTCCTCCTCCTTTGAATGATGTCTGTGTTTTCATTGACTAGTTCCCTGTGTTTGCTGTTTAGTAGCACCCTGAGGAAGTCATGAGATTGTTGGCAGTTTTAGCAAATTACTAGACTTTTACAATTTATTTTTATTTATTTTTTTTAGAGACAGGGTCTCACTCTGTTGCCCGGGCTGGAGCGCAGTGGTGTGATTGTAACTCACTGTAACCTTAAACTCCTGGGCTCAAACAATCCTCTTGCCTCAGCCCCCCCAAGTAGCTGGGACTACGGGCATATAGCTAATTTTTCTTATTTTTTAGAGATGGGGTCTCACTGTGCTGCCCAGGCTGGTCTCGACTCCTGGGCTAGAGTGATTCTCCTGCCTCAGCCTCCCACAGTGCTGGAACTATAGGTGAGCCACTGTGCCTGGCCAAATTATTATACTAGACTTTTGACAAAATATTTGCCACGTACACTTTTTAATGTTCTAATAATAGTAAAAATATGATTTATTGAGTGCCTACTATGTGCCAAGCACTATGCTAAGTGCTTTATATACATTATCCTTAATTTCTCTAACAAGCCTGCTTAATGTTGGTATCGCCCTCATTTTAAAGATTATGAAGCTACAGCACAGAGATTAGCTAAGTAATTTCTGGATGTGAGCTGTTTTTTTTTGTTTAAAATTATATTTCTATTTATTTCGTGGGTTCAGGGAGAGCCTGGCTGGTTTTGTGGGTTGATTAATGCATGTTCCTGATATTTCACTGCTTCGTGCATGCCTTTCTGCCATGTCAGTGGTATGTCATTGGATTTTGTAATTATTTCTGATCCTTTTCAAGTTACAGCTGCTTGACTCTTCCTTCAGCAGGGCATCAAGGGCGGCTGCTAGGGCTTGATAGGAATTGTCAGAGGCTGGAGATCACAGATGCTTCATCAAAGAGAATGTGTTCCGACAGAGCAAGTGACTTGAGCGTTTCTTTCCACCATAGTGATGGAACGTTAGTAAGAATTAACTAATTTGCTGTCTAACAGGGTGTTCGACTCAAAGCCTTAAAACTGGGCTAGTACTGTCTATTATCCATTTGAAACCTTGTATTGAAATTTCCAGAAACTCTAAAAGTGTGTTGTCTTTGAGCACGCAAGATTGTAGTTTTCTAAATGCTGAGTTAGTCAAAAGTCAGAATGCACAGTTTATTAATTGAATTTCTTAAGTATTTGCGACAGTGCTATCAAAGAATACACATATGAAACGTATGAACCAGGAATTTTAAAATGTGGGTACAAAAGGAGCAATTTAGGGAGCAGTTATAAGATTTTTTAAAATAAGATTTCCCAAAATGATAGTAAGATTTTCCAAAATATATTCCTTGGGACACGGATCCCCCAGGTTGTTTCCTAAAAATAAAAAGAAGTTAAAAGGTCAAATGACTGTGGAAGACTATTTCTCACTTGGAGAGTCCCAATGTGCATTAGTGTGTTATAGGATCTGAGGCCCTTTGCTATAAGAAATAGTTGTGTTTTCTTTAAACCCATTGTTTCTCAAAGGTACTTGACCATGGCAATTTTTATCAGGTAGTACTTTTTAATATCCCACAGACCACCCTTTGGGAAATGCTGGACAGTTAAAATAAAAAGAAAGAAACAAACTTAAACTTTTCAAGTGCGGAGTCTTCTACCAGAGAGATTTCGAGCATTCCAATCCCTGTAGTTAGGGTTATTGCAGGTTCAAAACCATGAGATGAAATTTCTGAGGCTCTTGGCAAAGTCAAGTTTGCACTGATGTACATATGGTCAGCCCTCGGCCACCTTGCAAGAGCCTGGCATGTCATTTGGACCAACTCCCCCAACCCCACCCCTTGATGGCACTTTCGGCAGTTAAAGAGGAAATCTTGTGTCCCCCACCAAATGAATGCAAGAGCCCAGTGAAAACTCGATAATCACTCTCTTATTTATTTTCATAAGAAATTTGGTGCATCAGAGATTCCTCCCTCCAAAATAAGTCACATACAGTATATACTTCTTTTAAAAATGGGAAAATGCTGCATATGAGTATCCTATAGAGTCTTAAGGTCAGTTTCTACGTGCTCATCTCTTGAGATCTATTGAACAAGAAAGAAATTTTTTCATGTCACAACCTATTGGATTACATTTGTGTCGAATGTGAATATTGCATTTCACGTCCTTATAGCTTTTGCACGCCCTGTTATCGCATTCTTAGGAGCCATTCCGATGAGACCACAGCCCTTTAACACCAGCCAAGCCTGCTCCAAGAGAGATGCCCTGGTCAGTTTTCAACAGCACTTTTGTTTATATAACAAGTCTCCAAGTGGGAAAGGTCATAGGGCAGAGTGCAGGAAGGCTCTACTGTCAACAGATCAACAACTTGAATTTAAAAGGAGCTATCCTTAGAGGTGGGAAACAGATTAGGATTTCATATGTTTGAAGTCTTGGTCCCTGGCCTCTTGCCAGCTTCCCTCCAAGACCTTTCCCTGGCTTTCGGTGTCACCGAAAGCAGACTTGTGACTGCTACCTCTGAAGAGGGCTCTCTAATTTGGACGATGACACTGTCCCCTTTGCTGAGATGGAGTCTGCAAGAGGATATTTGTGGGCCTCTTGGAATCTCATTCAGCCTAATGTACTTGGAAATGAATACGCTTGTCAGAGAACAATTGACAAAAGAAAGAAAAATCTCGATGAAATTTTGAGTCTAAAAAAAGCTCCCCTTAATCACATCTTAAAATAGCAGCATTCTCTCTCATCACTGAACCCACAGAAATGTGCAGGCCTGAAATTTGGTCACTATTCTTTTAAAGATATGCTTGTAAAGTCTGTGTGGCACTTCACCACCTAAAACAAAACAAGCAAACAAACCAAGTTCACTAGAAAAAAAATTATTTCTTCATAAGCCTATTCCTACAATTTCTAGCGTTATTCAGGAATAACACTAGTTTTCTTTCTAGTGAAAATATTTTATTAAGAATTGTTTAACTTTGGGGGAAATTCTCCAGCCCAGAGATAGTCATGACTACAGTGTCATATCTGTGCCTTCGAGTGACAAGTCTTATGAAGTGCCCATTAAATTCGTTTATCTGCGAGGATTGCAAAATGTGACCTGAGGATCGCAAAGTGTGACCCAAGTCTGAGCCTGCTTCTGCTGTCATTTCTGCATGGCCACGTAATCAGTCACCTCAAGGGCACTGGGCCTCTGTAGGAGGGAAAGGCTAGAAATCTGCCAAAGTGAAAATTACTGGAACTTGGAATTACTGGGCAAATGTATACACATATATGTGCACATATACACCTTCGTACACACACAGTAGTAGATGACAGAAACTGGTTGCAGATTGGGCTTTCTGGAGGACAGACTCTGAGAGGGAGATTAATTTGCAGGATGCTGATTAATGGTCTTGTGCTCCACGTCTGCAGAGGGAATGGAATGACGGCAGGTTCGGCACTGGAGACGCTGGGCTGAGATGCAGTCTCAACAGAGGCCTCAGCCAACCCTATGGGAGGCTCTGACACTGGGATAGTTTTTCAGCATTGTCCCAGTTGGAGCTGGGGATTGTGCCTTTAGACCTCTGTGCTGGGGTTGGTTTGCCCGGGGGAAGGAGCATGACTTCGGGTGAGCTGGATCTTCAGCTGAGGCAGTTCCCAAAGGGGTCCGACAGCTGAGTGCTTTTTGGTGGCACAATGCCCAGTCCTCTGTCCTGGAGAAGCAGCAGGACCTGCAGTGGAGCATACACAGTGAAGCTCTTTAGTTTTGTTTTCCAACACGGTGGCAAGGCAAGCAGTAAACCCATGGAAACAGAACTTTGTTAGGGCAGAATGTTGTAGTTTTGAAGAAATCTTGACTCAGCAGAAACAGTAAGAGTTGGCATCCAGTGGTAATGGCTGTGAAGAGTTTGAGAAATGATGTCCCAATTTGGTCTTAGCATTTTTCTCTGTTGCCCTGACACAATGCCACCCTCTCTCAGTACTATGCCCTCCCCTCTCACCTCCAGACATCCCCTTCTTCCTTGGCTCCACTGATCTCCACTTAAGACACAATATTTTCTGACATAGTTAACATCCTCTTATTTTAAATAATTTTATACATCAACATCCTTATGATTTCTTCTATATTATATTTCACACTTGAAATGTAATTCCAACAACAAAGAATACTACTCAACTTTTTCATTCATTGCTATGAAAGACGTAGTACTTACGTGCAAACCAAATGTCCAGCGTGTAAACCCGGCCCACTGCTGACCTATTGTCTCTCTTGGGCGAGTTGTTCGCTCTCTGTGCCTCAGTTTCTTTATCTATTAGAGAGGATAATAGTACTTTTCACAGGTTGTTATGAGAAATAAGTGAGTTTATATTTGTAACATGTTTAGCATGGTACCTGGTAAATAGTACATATTATATAAATATTTTCTTATTAGAAAGTAAAATATCCTAGACATGTTATCTATAGTTATGCCGAAAGGGAGGGAATTTGGAAGTGGGAGAAAGGGATACACATTATTAAGCACCTACTAAGTGCCAACAACAGATTGATTTACGTAATTCCCAGAGTAGTCCTGGGAAGCAAATCTTATCCCTCTTCTTACACATGAAGAAATTAAGGTTTGTGGAGTTTGAATTGCCCACCATGATGGGGCTGGTGGGTGGAGAGCTGGAATTTAAACCCAAGTCAGCCTGCTGTTAGCGCCTTTGTTCATTCCCTCTTGTTCCGCTCCCACTGCTTTTTCACGATACTCCCTTGAAGTGGTTTGGTGGTTTTCTGTTTTCCAGTAAAGAAAAAACTGACATACTCAGAAATGATACAAACCAGAATTCCTAACTCCCATGAGAACATCCTTCAGAAACTATTAGTTTCATTTTGTTTCTGCTGTTACATAAAACAAAGAGTAATGACATGAAAAACATGATTTGACAACATCATTTATATTATAATTTTCCCAATATTGTGAACTTCATCCCTAAAACAATACCTTTTATGGCAAAAAATGAGCCTACTTTTGTTGTATTGTTAACTGCAAAAATGACTCTTTAGTTTTTAGGGTTTATTAGTGTTTGAATAACTCAGGAGCAAATATTTCTACATAGAAGAAAACCCCAAACTGAGAAGATTAATTCATAACAAGTCAGATTTTGATGCTAAAATAGTTTGATCTGAGATTACCATTGACTACAAATTGCCATCTGTGCCTACTTGTTGAAGATGTCAAGTGTCATTAATTCAGTGGACCCACTGTTTGACAACCTCTGTTAACGGGATTTGCCAAATACACACTGGTATGTTAATTCCCAAATTAAACCTGCCAAGTGGTTGTTGGCTTGGCGAAAGTAGCTTCCCTCATTTGACCAAACTTTAAAAGGCTCATAAAGGGAAGAGAAATGATCACTTTTACCCACAAGTCGTCCCCCATATATTCCTGTAAGTGGACAGTTTTTAGCTCCTTCACTGAACAAAAGTTCCAGACGTTTTTGTTTCAGACCCCATGAGACGTGAGAACTCGTACTTTCACCTTTTGGGTACAGCACTCTTTGTCAACACCTATGCGCAGGCCTGATCTTTTACTTACATGTTCTGGGGGGAAACAGAGGACAGATGAAAGGAGGCACTTTATCCACACCCATGTGTTTCCCGATTATGACCAGTGGTCAGACCCCTAGAAGTCCCCAAGGGGCTCACGTTCTTGCTTGAGGGCCAAAAGGAGAAGCGGATGGCCCGATCTGGATCATGTTGGTATTTGGTCGGGGAGGAAGACCATCTTGGCGACAAGTAGTGGCAAGGAGAAGAGAGACCGGTAGACGAATACTTGTGAGCAATATCAGAAACAGAGGAAGTTAAAACGGATCTACGTCATAATATTCAGAGAAACATCGACAGAGGAAGTTAAAAACGGATTACGTCATAATATTGAGACAAAGCCTTGAACCGGAAGCTTTACCCTGAACCTCTGAATCTCTTCCTCCCAAGGTCCACCTAAGACACTGCCTCATTTTTCTCGTTTCCCACCTGCCCTCCACTATCCCCGCCTGCTGAATCCTACACGAGCCTGCAGAAGCCACTAGCAGCGTCCAGGGTTGGAGAAGGTCTCAGCACTGGTCCTCAAAAGGTAGAGGTGGCGGAGGAAGAGGAGGTCTACATCCCACAGCAGCATGGAAAAAATACACATCCCTCATATCTCGGCTTCAAACTCGGGATTTATTCCCACGATAGGATTATAAGAAACGGTAAACATAGACCCTCAGGTATTACTGGAGCTAAACTCCAGCAACATTTGTGAGAAATAGGCGTTTATGTGTGTGTGCGAACTGCACTAAGGACCTAATAACCATGGATGACACAATTTCTATAAGAAACCATCCTCCCAATTTCCTGACCATTCATTTTTAAATATGCTTTTAAAATATCATAAGATGGGGCTACCTGCAGCCTGAAGAGATGCAGAACAGGGATGAACAATCGAAAGAATCAAGGAAATTTCCTAAAATGGGAATTCAACAATTGACAAATGAGATTAGAAAGGATTCAAAAAGGAGATAGTAAAATCAAGCAAAATGAGAAGAAGAAACTTGCTTTACTTCGAAATGATTGATTTACAAAACATGTTGATGCTCAAATTTACTGCGTTTGTATCGGCCTTTATCTCAGATGACAGGCATTTACCATGAGATGAAATACACGTCAAACGTACTAATCTACTTGTTTATTTTTCTTTAAAATCATATGTATTTGTACTAGCCATATGTATATAAATGTGTACTATGATTTTTTCTGAAACAGAAATTTATACTGTGATAAATATTGTGCCAAATTTCTAGGATTAATAAAACAAATCAAGCCTTCTCTTACTTTTTATAGCCTTATGTTCTCCCATTGTATTTTAATTTCTGTAGCTTCCAGTATTATATGAACCTGTGCTAAGTGAGAGTTTTCTTCTATATTTTTATTTCTGGATTTCTGGATTTTATTGGACCTTTATTTATAGTTATAAACTGAAAGAAAAAAAATCCCATGCTTTCTAGACAAGGTATCCTTGCTGTTTCTTTAATATTTTTTCTGCATAATTGGATCTATTTTAGCAGTATGAGCTATTGCAGCTATTATAAACTGAACAATGGAGGCAGGCCAATTATTCCAAAGCTGCATTTAATGTCTGCTCACCTTGCTCAGATATCTCTCCTCAAAATTAACCACAATGCAGCTTGCATTTTCTGAGAAATTCAAAAGTCAGGCAGATCAACACCATTAAACAGCATCATTTTGAAGGCTAGTGTGAGACATAAAGAATCTTGGACCATTTATACTGCCACCCTGCTTCTTAAGGTTCTTGGTCAGTTGAGTTCTTTTTTTTTTTTTAATTTTTTTTAATTTTAATATTTTATTTCAGAGTATTAAGGGCGTACAAATGCTTTGGTTACATAAATTGCCTTTGCACTGCCCGACAAGTGTGCCCATCCCCCAGGCAGTGTGCCCTGCATCTACTAGGTGTGAATTCTTAACTACATAAAAATGCACGATGATGGCTAAGAACTATATCAAAGAATTTTCGTTCATAAATCTTCTATATGAGAGGCATGTTTCCATATGTCCTGTGTCCACACTATAGATGAATTCTCCCCAAAATAGCCTCAGAACTGGCTTGAGCAAAGCCAAGAAAAGAATAAAACTGGACTTCTTCCTTATACCATATGCAAACATCAATTTCAAGTGGCTCATAAATTTAAATGTAAAAAGATAACATTTTAAATGTTTACGTGATTATAAATATTTTCATGACATTCAGCAGGATTTTAAGATATAACACAAAAAGAGAAGATTATAACTACATTAAACTGAAGTAAATTCACGAGAAGACACCGTAAAGAGTATGAAAATGCAAACTGCAGAATGAGATGATATTTGCAACACATAACCAACAAAGACCTTGTACCCATAGACCAATTAGAAAAAGATAACCCAATTAAAAAATGAGCAAAAGACTTGAACAAGCACTTCACAAAAAGAAAATCTGAACAACCAATAAGAATATGCAAAGATGCTCAATATCATTAATAATTGGGGAATACAAACTGAAATCATAATGACATCCTGGTACACATACCAGATTGGCAAAATAAAAAATCCAGTAATAAATGTAGCCTGGGATGTGGAGATCTCTTACATTATTGGTGGGAACAGAAATTAGTGCATTCACTTTGAAAAACAGTTTGCATTATCCAATAAAATTGGAGTTATACACACTTTATGATACAGCAATCTCATTTCTGGGCATATCTCTAGAGAAATGAAGCATTTGTGTATCGGGAGACATATACAAGAATGTTCTAAGCAGAATTTTGATATTGTCAAACTGGAAATAAACCAAATACCCATTAACAGTAAAATGGCCCATAAACATTAAGAGCATGAATAAATTGTACATATATTAGCATATTGAAATTATTACCATGAAAAAGGATGCACTAGGGCTTTTTCTGAAGAATCATATAAACCCAGGGAAAAGAAGCAAGGCATGGAAGAACACATATGGTATATTTCTCATTGTTATAAAATTGAAAAACAGAATTAACCATACCTTATAGGTGATAAAACTATAAAGAAAATCTAGGACCACCATAAAATCAGTGTGGTGGTTTTCTGTAGAGAGAGAAAGAGGGTTTCCATCAGAAAGAAACCCAGTGGCAGCTTCAGGGGAACAACCAGTATTTTAAGAATATTTGCAATATTGCACTGCATATTTGAGTGTTTTGACATTCTCCTGTATGTGTGTCATATCCAAACCAAGAAAAAAATTTTAATACACCCACCAGAAACAGAATCATGTTGGTATGAGTTTAGATTGCAAAGTAAAGCAGGGAGTTATTACCCAGCCTATATGCTTTGAACATAACGCTGATGTCATGCTGCTATTCTGAGTAGCCTCCCAGGTGTCACTGACAAGCAGTATTTAATGTTAAATAATATTAGAACTTACACAGATGAAGCACTTACTACATCCCAGGTGATGAGCTAAGGGTCTAGCACACATTAGCTCATTTAATCCTCACAGCAACCCCGTGATGGAAGAAGTACAGTCAGCCCTCCAAATCCGTGGGTTCCACATCCAGGGATTCAGTCAACTGTGGATCAAAAATATTTGAGAAAAAAAAATTGTGTCTACATTGAACATGTACAGATCTTTTCCTGTCATTATTCCTTCAACAATATAGTATAACTATTTGCATAGCATTTACATTAAGTATTCTAAGTATCGTATTAAGTATTATAAGTAGTCTGTAGATGATTTAAAATATCGC
>CAUYSK010092388.1:0-13043 GCA_963575035.1 Avahi laniger | reverse complement strand
AGCAAGAGCGAGACCCTGTCTCTACTAAAAATAGAAAGAAATTAATCGGACAACTAAAAATATATAGAAAAAATTAGCCGGGCATGGTGGCACATGCCTGTAGTCCCAGCCACTCGGAAGGCTGAGGCAGAAGGACTGCTTGAGCCCAGGAGTTTGAGGTTGCTGTGAGCTAGGCTGACGTCACGGCACTCTAGCCTGGGCAACAGAGCAAGACTCTGTCTCAAATAAATAAATAAATAAATAAATAAAATGTCTACATGGATGGATCTCTCTTAGCTTTCCTTTTCCTATTGATTTGTGTATTTATTGCATTATGGTCAGTGAATGAGGCCTAGGTAATTTCTACTTTTTGGAATTTGAGATTTTCTTTGCAGCCTAATGCATGGCAATTAAAAAATGTATTTATAGCTCTGAGTGGGAAAAATGTGTGACTTAAGAATTGTATACAACTTTTACTTGTCAATCATTTATGGAAGCAAGAAAAAATTATTCCCTAACATGCAAAGACTCACAGAGAACCTTTGAGTTCATTTTGAAAAAGGTACATAATGACGAAATCTACCCAACCAACAGAGTAATCAAAATAAGAATGGGAAATTGTGGCACAAAATTATTAGGGGTGAGCATCAAATCAAACAAATATCAACTTGAACAACAAAAATAATAGAATTTATCTTTTATGAGGGGAGATCAATGGGTAAAATCTGATGAACAAACAGAAGTCTAAGTTTATTTTGTTAAAGATTAACTATTAAATCAATGAACAACAGATAATATACTATTTCCAGATTCACAAAAAGAGTAGAAGGGTGACAAAAAAAATATTAAAGTTACAAAGTATAACTGTATTTTATAAATTTTAAGAAAAAATGTTCATAGAATTTTTGTAAATACATGGAAGTATCTGAAAAAACGTACAACACACAGAGGTAATGGTAGTCACTTCTGGAAAGTGGGATTGAGAAGTTTAGGATGGAGGTGGGTAATGCTTACATTTAGAAACACATTACTTACATTTTGACATATATTACTTTTGGTAATATGTTTTTGTTTAATGAATAATGAACTTAAAATTAGAAAACTGGTTCTGCTTCTGTTATTAGTCATGAAACTGGATTAATTTTAATTTCTCCCATTCTCAATATATCTATAACATCCCACAAGGATGTTTTTCATATTATTCATGTTTGTAAGTCCCAAAGCAGTAAGAACATAGAAGGCAGGTAATACACATTTGCTGAGCTGAATCACATTTAGCAGTACTGTTCAAATTATCTCTTTTAAGTATGTCAAAAATCCACTTTCATTTCTGCCCCCAAAATAGCTCAAAAGTATTTTACAGGATAATTGCTATCCAATCTATCAGAAACGCTAAAATGTTACAAAAGTCAACTGAGATGTCAAAATTTATTTTACTTTAAAGAGGTACATAAATATTGGTTTCATCCAGTAAATATACATTCGTATGTTCAAAAATGGGAGTCTACTCTGTGCAAGGCATTAAAAAAAAAGGGAGGAAAAAACCTCCTGCATTTTATTTCCTTACTAAAAACTAGAAGACACTAAAATCTATTCCTCAGATTTACAATTAAATCTTATTAAGACAAATTTTCATTGCTTGATGAACACCTTTAAGTCATTTCTTATCTAAAATTTTCTATGACTTTAGTCACCTAAAATTAGGTTCTCCTCTCCCGCTTTACTTTTATCCAAATAAAAGTTCTCTTTTTGGCCATAATGTGTAAATACTCATCCTGATTATGTATGTATGCAAAAGTATGTACATATACATATACTGTAATAAGTATGACATCTAGTAAGCTCACACAAAAGCATCTGGAAAAAAAAGATCTAAATTGACTTGAAACAAGAACAACTAAAACCCAGATATACTTCCAATAATATAAAATTATATATATACATACAGGGTTATTTATTATAATATTATTTATAACTACAAAATACAAGAAACTACCTAAATGTCCAAACCATGGGAGAATGAAGAAACTATGGTATACATACAGTGAAGTACTACGTACTATGTATATAGTTGTTTAAAAAAAAAATGAGGCGGGGTGTCGTGGTTCATGCCTGTAATCCCAGTACTCTGGGACCCTGAGGCCAGAGGATCACTTCAGCCCAGAAGTTGGAGGCTGAGGTGAGCTATGATTGTGCCACTGAACTTCAGCCTGGGCAACAAAGCAAGATCCTGTCTCTAAAAACAAAAAAGAGGAAGAGCTCCATGACTGATATGGAGTAGGTACCAGGAGACACTGGTAAGCAAAGAAAAGCAAATGCAAAAAGCACATATACTATGCTACCTTTTATTTAAGAAAGAAGGGAGAAATAAGAAAACATACAGAGCGCTCTCCCTTTTTCTTCTTCTTCCTTTTTTTTTTTTTTGTTTTCTTTTAAAGAGATGGACTCTCATTATGTTGCCCTGGCTGGTCTTGAACTGGCTTCAAGCAATCCTCCTGCCTCAACCTCCTAAGTAGCTGGGACTACAGGCATGTGTCACCACTCCTGGTTGTCTTTTATTTTTATGAAACAATGAGGCTGGTTCCTATAAGGGGTGGGAGTAACATAGTGGAAAAGATTCAGAAGAGAATAATATTTCTAAGTATACATTTTTGTATAGATAATATCCTACAAATTCAAAAAGTTAAATTAATAAGGATGGGAAAGGGGGGACAAAAACACTAAAAACTGAGAAACTAGAATAGATGAACACCCAAATATATTTCAGATGAATAATACCACCACACAAAGATGGGGAGAAAGAACAACAACAAAACAAACCTCAGTAACTTAAAAACACAGAATTTGATTATATACCCTTAGTCTTTGTGTAGGGTAGATAGGGGTAGAATTGCATATAAATTCTGAACCCTTTCCAGGAGGCTTTTTTGTAGTAGTATCAGGACAATTCTCTTTTTAAAAAATTATTATTATAGGTGCATAATAGTTGTATGTCTTTATAGGGTATATGTGATGCTTTGATACAGGCATACAATGTGAATTAATCAAATCAGGTTAACTGGGGTATCCATCACCTCAGGCATTTAACATTTTTTTTTTTTTTAAGACAGAATCTCACTCTGTCACCCCGGATAAAGTTCAGTGGCATCATCATAGCTCACTGCAACCTCAAACTCTTGAGTCAAGTGATCCTCCTGTGTAGCTGGAACTACAGGCACTCGCCACCACGCCTGGCTAATTTTTCTATTTTTTTATAGAGACAGGGTCTTGCTCTTGCTCACACTGGTCTCAAACTCCTGAGTTCAAGTGAACCTCCTGCCTTGGCCTTCCAGAGTGCTAGGATTACAGGTGTCAGCCACTGTGCCCAGCCTTAACATTTCTTTGTGTTAGGAACATTCCAACTCCACTCTTTTAGTAAAAGTATACCCTAACTTATTGATTATAGTCACTCTGTTGGGCTATCAAATATTGCTCCTTCTATCTAACTGTATTTTTGCACCCATTAACCACTCCCACTATACTCTCCCCTCCTCGCTACCCATCCCAGCCTCTGGTAACCATCATTCTACTGTCTCCATGAGATCAATTGTTTTTAATATTTAGCTCCCCACATATGAGTGAGAACATGTGCGATTCATCTTTAAGTGCTTGGCTTACTTCACTTAACAAAATACTCTCCACTTCCATCCATGTTGTTGCAAATGGCAGGATTTCATTCCTTTTGTGGCTATATAATATTCCATTGTGTATGTGTACCACAATTTCTTTATTCATTCATCTGTTGATGGACACTTAGATTGAATCCAATTCTTGGCTATTAAGAATAGTGCTGCATGTGTAATGGGAGTGCAGGTATCTTTCTGATACTGAATGCCATTCCTTTGGATACATACCCAGCAGAGGGACTGCTGGGTCATATGGCAGTTTTATTTTTAGTTTTTTGAGGAACTTCCATACTATTCTCCATAATGGTTGTACTAATTTATATTCCCACCAATAGTGTATGAGGGATTTCCTTTCTCCACATCCTCGCCAGCATTCATTACTACCTGTCTTTTTGATAAAAGCCATTTTAACTAGGGTGAGATGGTATCTCATTGTGGTTTTGATTTGCATTTCTCTGATGACTAACGATGTTCAGCAGTTTTTTATATACCTGTTGGCCATCTGCATGTCTTCTTTTTAGAAATGACTATGCAGATCCTCTGTATATTTTTCAATCAAATTATTTTTTCCTGTCGAGTTGTTGGGACTACTTATATATTCTAATTATTAATCCCTTGTCAAATGGGTAGTTCGCAAATATTTTTTCCCATTCTGACGGTTGTCTCTTCACTGTGTTGATTGTTTCCTTTGCAGAAGCTTTTTAGCTTGACATGATCCCATTTGTCCAATTTTGCTTTGGTTGTCTGTGCTTTGGGGATATTACTCAAGAAGTCCTTGCCCAGACCAATGTCCTGAAGCACTTCCCCAATGTCTTCTTTTAGTAGTTTCATAGTTTCAGGACTTAGATTTAAGTCTTTAATTCATTTTAATTTGATTTTTGTATATGACAAAAAATAAGGGTCTAATTTCATTCTTCTACATATGGATATTCCAGCACCATTTATTCAAGAGACTATCCTTTCCCCAATGTATGGCACCTCTGTCAAAGATAAATTCACTACAGATGTGTGGATTTATTTTTGGGTTCTCTAGTCTGTTCCATTGGTCTGTGGGTCTGTTTTTATGCCAGTACATGCTGTTTTGGTTACTACAGTTCGGTAATATAATTTCAAGTCAGGTAATGTGCTTCCTCCAGTTTTGTTCTTTTTGCTCAGGATGGCTTTGACTATTCCTGGTCTTCTGTGGTTCCATATAAATTTTAGGATTATTTTTTCTATTTCTATGAAGAATATCATTGGTATTTTGATGGGGATTGCACTGAATCTGTAGATTGCTTCAGGTAGTATGGACACTTTAACAATATTGATTCTTCCAATCCATGAGCATGGAATATCTTTCCATTTTTTTGTGTCCTCTTCAATTTCTTTCATCAATGTTTCTACAGTTTTCATTATAGAAATCTTTCACTTCTAGGGAAACAATTCTAAAACGATTTTATTAGTACAGGTTTGAGTATCCCTTATCCAAAATGCTTGGGACCAGAAGTGTTGTAATCCTAGCACTTTGGGAAGCTGAGGTGGAAGAATTGCTTGAGGTCAGGAGTTTAAGACCAGCCTGAGCAAGAGCGAGACCCCGTCTCTACAAAAAAATAGAAAAATTAGCCAAGCGTGGTGTCGCACACCCATGGTCCCAGCTATTAAGGAAGGCTGACCCAGAAGGATTGCTTAAGCTCAGGAATTTGAGGTTGCAGTGAGCTATGATGATGCTACTGCTCTCTACCTGGGCAGACAGAGTGAGACTTGGTTTCAAAAACAAACAAAAAATATCACGGTAGTCTAATGATTTTTGAAATAAGCATGTCTACATATCAGTGGTTTTAAAACTGGGGACGCTGGCAATGTCTGAAGACACTTTTTATCATGACATCTAGAGGGTAGAGGCCAGAGATGTTGCTAAACAACTAACAGTGTACCGGACAGCCCCCACAACAAAGAATTATTCAGCTCAAAATGTCAACAGTGCCAAGAATAAGAAAACCTAGTATATATCTAAAACAAGGTGTCTGTACATGTGTTTATACATACACATATTTCCTAGCCCAGAAGCAAAGACATCCCAGTAATAATGTGTACACCTAGTGCCCATACTGTGGTCTCTAATACCATCTCCCACCAACAGGAAGCAAGGCTTGTTAGAGAAATCGCTGATTCCAGGGTTAAGGCAGGATAGGTACATAGTAAGTCTGGAACATCTTGTCTTTCTAGAAAGTAAGGAAGTGTTCCCAATAAAATGATAGGGGCATACACAAGAGCCAACTGAAGGGGCTCCTATAGGTCAAATCTGGGACAATTCTAGCACCAAAATAGTAAGAATAGTAATAAATGATAAATTATTGAAAATATGAGAATTTATGAGTTCATACCAATAATGAAAAGAAGTAAATAAAAGGGAGAAAAGGAAGGTCCCCTGCTTACAGTAAAATGATGAGTGCTGATTGGTAAGTGGAATGAGTGGTGGTGAAGGAAAATCAACACTTTGCAACCACTGTAGTTAAGAATGGTTCAGGGAAGAATCAACAACAGATGTCAAATCTAGGGGAAAATATTGATGGAAAACAAAAATGTTTGCAAGCTCTTAAAAAGTACCTCCCCACTTATTTGTTGTAAGAGAAATAACAGTAACTACTCAGTGGAAAAATCAGGCATCTTGACTGAGGGATGAAAATTAACATCATCGTTGAGGGGCAGATGGCCATTATGTGTCTATAGATGTGATACTCAAAGAATACAAAATTATTTACGTAGTATTTTGCACAAGAATGCATAACCTGAATCTAATCATGAGGAAACATTAGACAAGTCCAAAATGAGAAATGCTCTATTAAAAAAAAAAAAAAAAAAGACCATTCTTCAGAAATATCAATGTCATAAGAGACAAAGAAAGGCTGATGAAATGTTCCAGATTAAACATGACTAAAGAATCATTAGAAATTTAAAAAAAAGAAAAAAAAAAGAATCATTAGAACTAAATGCAGTATCTGACCCTGGATTGACGGTATACTAAAGAGGAAAAAAAGGCTATTAAATTATAAGACATTATGGGGTCAATGGACAAAACTGGAATATGGAAAGTAGATACATAAAACCATGTGTCAATGTTAAATCTAATGAAACTGCTAGCTGTACTGTAGTTTTATAGAAGAATATCCTTGTTCTTAGAAACTGAACACTTTTTAAGCATCTGAGGGAAAAGGTCTTTCCTTGATATATGCAACTCACTCTCAAATGATTTAGAGAAAAATATTATATTAATATATCGTACACACATGCCCTTACAGAGTACAGATGATAAAGTAAATGATATAAAATGTTAATAGGTGAATGTGGTAAAACATTAGTATTCCTTTTTTTTTTTTTTTTTTGAGACAGAGTCTCACTGTGTTGCCCGGACTAGAGGGCCGGGGCGTCAGCCTAGCTCACAGCAACCTCAAACTCCTGGGCTCAAGCATCATCCTGCCTCAGCCTCCCAAGTAACTGGGCCTACAGGCATGCACCACCATGCCCGGCTAATTTTTTCTATATATTTTTAGTTGTTCGATTAATTTCTTTCTATTTTTAGTAGAGACAGGGTCTCGCTCTTGGCTCAGGCTGGTTTCGAACTCCTGAGCTCAAATAATCCATCTGCCTCGGCCTCCCAGAGTGCTAGGATTACAGGTGTGAGCCACTGTGCTCGGCCAACATTAGTATTCTTAACGTAAAACATGAGTATTCTTTGTAGTATTCTTTATTTTTCCAACTTTTTAAAAATTTGAAATCACTTCCACATAAAACGTTTTTTAAATGCCATAGGAATTTTTTTTAAAAATCTAGAACATGAAGTTAATGTTTCCCCCCTATGTTCTTCACCTACAAAAATGGAATGCTGTAAGACATTAGAAAGTGGTCAAACCACTTCACACCTCTCTTATTAATGCATTTGCATTAACTATCACATAGCCATATCATAGAGTTCAAATCCCATATCATCCATTGGATGATAAAACACAGAAATACAACAAGGCAACAGAAAGGTATTAGCAATAACAACAACAAAATGGCTGTCATTGTCTAAGGTATAGATTCCAAACAAAAAAAATTCAGAAGAGCTCTGAAGCCCCTATCTTCGTATTAAACATAATATATAAGACCCAGTTTTAAAATATGACCAAGCTGCCCAAACCAATATTTGAACACTGGTAAAAACAGCTTTAATCGCAGAACAGACAGACACACCCCTCAAAGCTATATTTTAATTTACTACTTTGTCTCTAATGAGAGAGGATTTTTTTAAAAGCACAAAACAGAGAAACTTACAGTTCATCTCGTTGTCTCTGGGACAGCACCATTTTGGCTGTAATGTCAAGCTTATGTGATATAGTGGTATGTCCCTCCTCTTGGGAAATCAAAAAGCTCTTCAATCTCTGGATTTATAATTAAATATGCCAACTAAGTGGCTTCCACACAGGGGGTAAGGATTCTTTTACAAGTGAATCCAACCAGTAATCAGGAAATATTCAACAAGTAAGGTTCATTCCACCTAAGGAGAAAAAGAGAAAAGAATATTATTTCTTTCACTTAAAATTTAAATCATTTCTAAATTATCAGTACACATTGCAGTACACATTTTCAAAGATTAGGTTTACTATGATGTTAATATAAATATTAGAAGGGGTTTTTTCAACCTGTAGTGAAAATCCATTAATGTCAAAATACATACTATTTTATGTATTTTAAATTACCTTTAATAATTTAATAAGTCATAACAGCACTATTTTTAAATTTAACATAAACTTACCAACTCCCAACCATGTTACCTGCCAGATACATTTAATTTCAAATATTAAAACACAACTTCTCAAGAAGACTACAATTTTCCCTTAAAGATAAAAATTAAAATTTCTAACTTACAAAAAAGGTATAAAAAGTAAAACAGTTAAAGATTTCATAAACTGCACCCAATCTAAATAGTGCCAGCCATAACTGAAGCAAACTTTAAGGTTGAATGTTAGCCACCAACAACCTTAGAATGGCCAACATATAAAATATAAACTGCTAAGCAATCTTATGCTCTCTTAGCCAATGTGCTTAATAAATCAATTTAATATCATTTCAATTTATTCTTTGTCCCTTAAATGTACGTGTTTTAAAAACATTAGACTGAACGAACTAGCCTAGATTCTTTGTGCTCACAGTAATCCATTTCTCCAACCTAATTTTTGTATAGTATTACTTAACATTTCGGAGCCCTTATAAAATAAATCAATTATGACCAACTAAGAGTAAATGTAGGTAAAAGTGAGATAAAGAATTGTTTTCATAAAGAATCGGTCTCCAAATCTCTTACAAAAAAATTTTAGTTTGTCTTATCACATTATAAAAAATAGCTAGAGAGAATTTCCACTGGATTTAGGAAATGTATCTGAAATGGTCTTACTTAAAATGCAGGCTACTGGTATAGACAGAATTGAATTGGAAAGGGCACTTCAAAGCAACAGGAAATCATCCTCCAAATGACATGAAATGAATGTATAATGAAGAGCCCCGGAATCACCAATCAAGAGACAAATCATGGACAGAGGAAAAAGATAAATTCTTAAGTGTCTTTTTCATGCCGTGTCAGGTACTGTTCTAGGCACTCGGAATACAGTGATGAATAAGCCGGTTAAGAAACAAAAATGAGAAAGCACAGCTTGGTTTCAAATATGAGTCCTGAGTAAAAAAATGAGAGCTCAGATGCTCCCAATGGCAGCTGCTGATTTCAATGGAGATCCTTCTCCAGAGAGCAATTCTAGTAAATATAAGCAGGACTTTTTTTTTTTTTAATAAGATTCTTATAATCTTCAGCTCAGCTAACTAAAAATGATAGCTGAAAGCCATCACTACTGCTCCATCCAAAGAAATATGAATGATGTCAGTAAGAAATAACAGAATTAGAACCAAACACAATGAACAACCCAGAAAACCATCCTTCTTTGGTATTTAACAACTCCCAACTATTTAAGCCTCACTTTCCTAAGTCTTAACTGTCACCAAGGCAAAGCATCCAGGGACTCACATACTCTGAAAAAGGTCATGGTAGAGGGTAAGGATTATCTGATGGTGGTGACTACCTGAACTTTCTACAGGTTTCTGTTATCTGGGACAATGATAATCCACTGACACATAATTAATCATAGAAATTAGAGTGAAAAAGAGGCATGACAAAAAATCCTGCTTTAATCAGAAAAAACACACATACACTACAGGGTTCTATTTAATTATGGAGAGATTACCCCTAGCCAAAAAGGCAAATCTACGTACAACAATATGACATTACTTGAATAGCAGGATTATCTAATAATAAAAAAAAACCAAGATATAAATAAATCCTTGAATGTATACTGGTGTACTGAACAAATTAACTTATTCATTCAACAAACATATACAGAACACTTAATATGTGCCAGGCACTGTCTGAAATACCATGTTTAATGGGGGAAAAGATTTGGTCTTGATACATTTAAGAAGTCACAACCTGCTGGAAGAGTCAGCCAAGAAACAGGCAACTAAAACAGTGTGAACAGTGTGACAAGTGTTACCACATATGGGGTGAGGACTCAGGATGAGGCTGAGCAGGTAAGCAGGGGATAGATCATCAAACAGGCTCAATTTATACTAGGGCCAATGGGGACACCTCACTTAGCTAAGTGTTTTAGAAAACTCACTCTCATTTACATAGTGAAGAATGGACCAGAAAGGAGGCTTGCAATAATGAAGGTGACAGATGACAAGGGTCTACACTAGGATAGCAGGACAGCAGCACTAGATAAAAAGAATTAAATGAATTTATTTTCCAGGTAAATCTTACAGGATTGGTGACTAGATGTGGACAGCCAGAAAAGGAGAAAGGACAGTCAAGTATAACTTCCAGAGATTTCTGGCTTAAAAGTAAGTTGATGCCAACCCTTGTTATTTAGTCCAAAAAACAAAATTAAAAAAAGAATAAAAATAAGTTGAACAGGAGACTCCGATATGTGAGAGGATGAGGAAAGTATGATCAATTCCATTTTAGATATGTTGAGTCTAAGGTGCCTGTAAAATTTCCAGTAGGAAGCTGTACAAACAAGTCAGTCAGAAGAGAAATAACCTACTCAAAAAAAGGCTTGGTACTTTTTATTTAGAAATGAAGCTATGGCAATGGATGAGATGACCCATGTCTTATGCAGAGCAACACCAACACTTAAAAGAAGAGTCTACAACTAAGGCTGAAAGGAAACAGTTAAAGAAGTAAAAGAAAAACAGGAGTATGCCACAGAAGCCACAGGAGTATTTCAAGGAGGGGCAAGTAACAGTATCCAAATTTGTCTAACTATTAAGCAAAATAAGGTTGAGATAGGTCTGCTGTTTTTAGCACGGAGCTCACTGACAACCCTGATGAGAATGGTTTTCTGTAAAATGGCAAGAACATGGTTTAACATAGCTTAAACTATATTTAAGTGGGCAAGGAGATGAAGTAGAGATGGTACCATAAACAAGTATTTTAACAGTAGATAACACTGAAAAGCAGTTTCTCTGGTTGCTGTTTTCCCTAGCCAAATTAGATGCTTAAATCCGGACAGTGGAGAAAAAGACACAAGAGAAATGATGAAAGCAATCAAGAATTTTTATAGCATAACTTTCACCTCCTAATTAACCAAAGGCTGCTAATGCAACAACAACAAAAAACCAGAATGAAGTAAAAATATAGTTATATAACTATATTTTATATTGGTGTAGTGGTGGAATGACATTAGGCCACCTATGAATGAAGTATTCTTGCCACAAAATCAAATCTGAATCAAGCCTCTGGCTCCAATTATCAATTTGCAAGAGTATATGTAGAGGGCAGAGAAATACAGTCCACCCTCAGTAACTGTGGGGGACTGGTTTTAAGACCTACAGGATTTTGGTATCTGAGGATGCTCAAGTCTCTGATATAAAATGACACAGTCTTTACGAATAGCCTACGTACATCCTCCCATATACTTTAATTCCTCTCTAGAGTACTTGTAATATCTAATACAATATAAATACTATGTAAATAGTTGTTATACTATATTGTTTAGGGAATAATGACAAAAAAATTCTGTACATGTTCAGGACAGATGTAACATTTTTTTGAGTATTTTTAATCCAAGGTTGGCTGAATCCACAAACATGGAACCCACAGATACAGAGGGCCGACTGTATGTTAAAGATACCATCAGGATACAATCAGCAAAATCTAGACTGTGAAAAGTCCTATAAAACAAATGACCCTGGTTGGGCATGGTGGCTCATGCCTTTAATCCCAGCACTTTAGGGGGATTGCTTGAGGCCAGACCAGCCTGGGCAACACAGCAAGACGCCATCTCCATAAAAAATTAAAAAAATTAGCTGAGCATGGTGACGTGCACCTGTAGTCCCAGCTACTCAGGATGGTAAAGCAGGAGGACTGAGCCCAAGAGTTCAAGGCTGCAATGAGCTATGATCATGCTGCTCTAATCCAGCCTAGGCTGCTAACACAACAACAACAACAAACCAGAATGATGTAAAAATATAGTTATATAACTATATTTTATATTGGTGCAGTGGTGGAATAACATTAGGCCACCTATGAATGAAGTATTCTTGCCACAAAATCAAATCTGAATCAAGCCTCTGGCTCCAATTATCAATTTTCAAGAGTATATGTAGAGGGCAGAGAAATAAACAAACAAACAAACAAACAAAAGACCCAGTTTCTTCAAATAAATTCTAAGGGAAGAAAAACAGATAGGAAAGGGAAACCTATAGATTAAAAGAGACATGGTATCAACCAACCGTAATTTATAGACTTTCAATCTAGATCCACACAAATTATAAAATAAACCAATGAACAAACATTAGGGGAAATGTGAACACTGGCTGGGTATCTGATGATATTAAAGAATAATTATGAACTTTTTAGAAGTGATAATAGTATTATGGCTATTTTTTAAAGTCTTTCAGAAATACACAATGAAAACATTAACAGTAAGAGGATATGGTGCCTGTGATTTGCTTCAGAAAAATCTGGGCGGGAGGGTGGATGGGAGGGAAATCTACGAAACAAAATTGTCTTTGAGTTCATAACTGTTAAAGGTCAATAATGGGTACTTGAGGGTTCATTACACCATTCTCTAATTTTGTTTATAGGTTTGACATTTCCCATAATAAAAAGTTTTTTTAAAAAATCACAAGAGGGACACAATGGAGGAAGGACTTAACGGAGGAGGAAAAAGGGAAAAGAATGGAATCCAGATGTAGAAGCCTCACACATAGAGACGGGTCGCCTCTTATACTGTGTTAGAAAGAAGAAAAAGGCCGGGCGCGGTGGCTCACGCCTGTAATCCTAGCTCTCTGGGAGGCCGAGGCGGGCGGATTGTTTGAGCTCAGGAGTTC
>CAUYSK010092386.1:0-44743 GCA_963575035.1 Avahi laniger | reverse complement strand
CGGGCGTGGTGCCTCATGCCTGTAATCCTAGCTCTCTGGGAGGCTGAGGCAGACGAATTGTTTGAGCTCAGGAGTTCGAAACCAGCCTGAGCAAGAGCGAGACCCCGTCTCTACTAAAAAAAATAGAAAGAAATTAATTGGGCAACTAAAAATATATAGAAAAAACTAGCCGGGCATGGTGGTACATGCCTGTAGTCCCAGCTACTTGGGAGGCTGAGGCAGGAGGATCACTTGAACCCAGGAGTTTGAGGTTGCTGTGAGCTAAGATGACGTCACGGCACTCTAGCCCGGGCAACACAGTGAGACTCTGTCTCAAAAAAAAAAAAAAAAAAAAAAAAACTTGAGAAGGTGGGAGAGAAAATAGGCACAAGAGAGCATTTGGTGGGAAATGCTGGCTGTGGGCTGTAGTGTTGCAGGAAGTGAGAGCTGGTGTGTCAGCAACAGCTTCCCTAAAGGGAGGGGAAAACCCCATTGAACTTGTTCTCCTTTGCCCTTAGGACATGGTCTGGGACATCAGATATAAGACTGTCCGCTGGCACTTCGTGGAATCTTTAGAGCCACCCCAGGTGGTCCAGGTTCGCTGTTCAAGTCTGGTGAACCAGAGCAACTTGTACGGCCAGGTCACCGTACGCATGCACATCCGCCAGGTAGAGGCACCAGTCTGGTTTCCTCCCAGCTTTTCTCACCCTCAGGTTGGGCACCTACCTCTGGAGTGCTGGGTACAGCTGCCCAGAACTGTAGGAAAGGTTCGCCATGGTCTTCCCTGCTCTGTCAGTGCGCCCTTCCCACTGCCAAATGTTAGCTCCACTGTGACATGGTGTGGGGCTGTTCTGTCCCACCTCCTGGTCTTGATGCCCCCCAATCCCCACCCTGCTCAAAGAACTTCTGAGAGTAAAGTGTCAGCAGTTGATCAGTTAGTCTGAGATTCAGAATTCTGAGATAAACTTTTTCCTACCCATTAAAATGTTTTGTTATGGTTGTTTCAAAAATATGTGTGTGGCAAAAAACCAAACCAAAACAAAACCAAAAAAACTAACAGACCAGATTCACTGTCATCCTTGCAGACTCTGGCCATCTATGACCGGTTTGGACGGTTGATGTATGGACAGGAAGACGTGCCCAAGGATGTCCTGGAGTATGTTGTGTTTGAAAAGCACCTGACGAACCCTTATGGGAGCTGGAGAATGCATGGCAAGATTGTTCCCTCATGGGCACCCCCTAAGCAGCCCATCCTTAAGGTGAGGCAGCTGGCATGGTTTAAGACTGCTGAGGCAGTGCTCGCGGCATCCTAAGCCACTCCTGTTGATCTCCACCTAGTGGAAAGAGGGGATGATGCAACTCCAGGGAAGGGGAAGCTTCCTGGTCGGGGGTGGGAGGCTGGGTAAACCATGGGCTTGGTTGGTAGGTAACTCAGCTTCTGCTCTTTCAGACGGTGATGATCCCTGGCCCCCAGCTGAAACCTGGGGAAGACCATGAAGGAGCACAAGGAGAGGCCCATAAGCCTCAGCTAGCCTGATGGCACACATGACTCCTGGTTGAAGCATGGGTGGTGAGGCTGCCGGGAGCCGGGAAGTCCTCCATCTCCATTGCACTGCAGGAAGAACTACCTTTGTTTTCTCCTGCCCTGCCTGAGTCTTTTCAGCAGTCTCATCCTCAACAAGCATGGCTGATGGCTGATGGTGGGGCTTACTGGTGGCAGGTATGCACAGCCATGGACCCTCTTTCTTCTTTTTTAAATTGTACGTGTAGTTTCTGAGTCTAGCTGAAAAGCAGAATGTTTCAGAGAACATCCGATACCAGTTTTTTCCACAGCAGGAACTGTGGGAACAAAACGGCAGCATTCTCGTTCTAATCACAGGGCAGGGATCAGAGTTGGAAATAAAACACTATCAGAGTGTTGAAAAAATTTTAGTGGGTTCTGTACATTTCCCCTGACTCAGGCTGGGAGTAGACCAGCCTCTGAAGTGGAAAATGAGCTTACCTGTGAGTGATGTGACTTCCCAGGAAATCGAGACTTGGGAAGAATAATCAGTGTTTATAAAACATCGTTAAGAGGGCCTTTTCTTGTACACTGACTCACTGATGAATCGGCATTTGTACTTTATAGAAGGACATAAATCCAAAAAAATAATTTATCCCTCAGGCTTTGATTGTGTTCTTAATTATTAGTTGCATCCTGGTGTGACCCCAGGAAGTGTGGGAGGCAGGGGCTGTGGATGAGTTGCTGCATTTGGGAGATTCATCTGCAGACTTGGTTCCCTGATTTTCTAGCACCTCCTGGACATGGCGATTATTCTTTCCAGCCCAGTGTTAGAAAGGCAGACGTACCAGAGTATGAACCTGTGTAGAGTAGAACAGCCTACCTAGCCCCTTCTTGTTCCTTAGCTCCAGCTAGGCTGTTAGGAGAAGGATGTGGGACTTCATATGCTTGTGTGTCCTAGGTCATCTGAGTATGACAAGGGCAGTCACTCTGTACCAGCAAGAAGCTTATAGGACTATTGCTTTTATCAATCCAAAGTGAGCTCTTCTTGGAAAACAGGACCTTAGTTCTCATACTTTCTCTTTCTCAAGCTAAGAATTTCTCTTAAGGAATCTGTCACTTAAATTAAGAAAGAATTAATCTGTACTGACCTTATCCTGAAAATAGAGTACAAAGAAACTAGAATCAGGTCAGGAATAAGTAACCTGACTCTTCAGTCTCTCTAAAGCTACCATGTCAGCAAAGCAGCAAGGAAACTAAGCTTCGCTGGGAAAGATTGGTGTTTCTACAGCAGCCCTTGAGTGCTGACTGTGGAAACAAACATGTATATGCTTAGGGAGGAGACAGCACTGGTGGGTTAATTCACAGCAACCACTCTTATCATGCTACTTAGTCTCAACCCATTTGGCTTAAAGTGTACATCAGGTTGCAGCATTACTGCCCAGGGGAGGTTTGGCCACATCCTATTTGCCTCAGCCCGGGATTAAGGCAAAATGAGAAGGGAAGTGCTTTGAGCGGGATCCACAGCTGGGGAGTATGGAGGAAGGGCAGGTAATCCTAGCAGGGTAGGGAAGCAAAAAAACCAAAAAAGCACACTTAGTAGGCAAATGATACAGTAAATGATTTCTTTAAATACATAAAAACAGTGCTTTAAATAAACTGTTTCATTCCACCTCCTTGGATATCTTGGGGTTCTCTAAATAATCCTAAATAGTAGCTAAGCAGTAGCTGCTGCCAGGGAGCCAGAGGATAAGTACAATTTTTATTTCCCTTTGGGATCAAAGCCAGCTGAGCGAATGGCCCCAGATGTGAAGGGTTGGCTAGAAGGACCAGGCAGAGACCATCTGCAGTGTCAGCCACAGACCTGGGCACTGGCAGAGACTTAGCCAGACCACCCGAAGTCCTGAAAACTGCAGTGTTATTACCTTGGGCTTCAGAGTAGGCATTGTTCTTTCCTTATCTGTCTATTGTTCCTGTTTAAAAATGTGGAAAAAGAAAATCACCATTTTGAATAAGCTAGAGCCAACTGTAACGGTCAAGAAAAAGCATTCTTCATTTTTTTTCTCCATGGTTTATTTCACAAGAGTAGATTTGGGGGCAAATTTGCTGTTCCCAGCTAGAGCAGACCCAATGGGATTGTCTTGGGGTGCACAGCAAAATCCACATTGTCTCAGGAGCTAGGGAGTTAACTAGAGCCCAGAGCAACGGCACACTTCAATTACTGCTTTAAAAGCCCAGGGCAAGAGACCCAGGGCCTAGGTGTGGGAACAAGGGCATCTGGTTCCCAAAGAAGAGTAGGTTATTCCATTCCTCTGCTCCCTTTTGGAAATGGAGCACTTTGCCACTTTTTCTGTGAAGTCCTGTAACTGCCCAGGTTATTCTTTTTCCTTTCCTTTTCTTTTTTTTTCTTGTACAGTACATCATGATGTTCAAAGCCCAAAGTATTTATGTGCAGACTAGATTTTATAGCTCATTTTTTCCCCATTGGGTATTTGGTCACCTTGTTTTGTCTTTTTTCTTTCCATGAATAACATCAATGTCTGTACTGCCGGAGGGTGGGGCTTACTGCCATCTTTAGTGCCCCGGTCCAGCTCTGCCATGTTTAGCCTGCCTGTTTCCATGCCTGCCTGACCTCTGCCAATCCTGGGACTTCTTTTTATGTTTTTCTCCTTTCTCATTTCCCTCTGGTAGTATCATCTAATCCCAGCATTCTGTTATCTAGTACTGTGCAAACAAGGGTAGCCTGAACTGTTGAGAGAAGAGAAGTGAGCTAAGAGAGAGAGCTCCCTAAGAAAGAAGGCTTTGTATTTACACAATGCTGTTTTCCTCAGGCTTCTAACCTGCCCTGTAGCACTGCCCTTTCTGAGGGTAGAAGCACTTAGAATGCCGGCTGTATACAGGACCTCCTTTCGTTCTCAGGCTCCTCTGGAAGGAGACTGTTGTGGCCTCGCACTACTGAGCAAGGAGTGGTTCTCACATCAGAACCAGAGAGTCCCCTTGGCTCCAGTTACAGTGGCAGAAGAGAGGGGTCCTGTTGATTGTGGTGCTGTTAAGTTAGGGGGAGCAGAATGAGCCAGTGAGGTGAGCGCTGGAGACCAGCGAGAGCTGGGGCAGAAAGAGGCATATTAAAAAACTAACAAGAGGTGTCCTGAGGATGTCTGGAAAGGGAGAGTGCCTTTGACCAGTGTGGGGAGGACCTGAAGAAATTGCTTTTCCTTCTGTAGTCTCTGTCTCTGATGTTGCCTTGGATGCCAGATGTGGACATGGATGTCAGAGTGCCTGATTGTTTCTACTTAGCTGCCGGCAGGCAGGTATGAGAAGCAATAAAGCGGAAGTGGGAGATTCAAAGTCAAAATGACAAGGCCCTTAAGGCATTTTAGGTACCTATTTTGAGTCATTTTAGTTTCTCCCCCAATTTATCTTTCAACTTGAGCTAAATGGCTTCTTTAGCTTCCTGTGGTGACATTTATAGCGTTCTATAGTCCACAGTCCCTATGTTGCCAGCACCTTATGAGGTTTAGTTTCTTCTCAAAAAATGGTCCTCTATAGACTTCAGGGAAGAATTGGGTTTCCCTAAGAGAGAATGCGGGCTAGGCATGGCTGACTTCCTTTCATCCCTAACAATGGCTTTACAAGGGAGCGTCCGACTCAGATGGCTTGTGTTGAGTACTCTAGATGAATGGGAAGGGTCTTTAGAAGCACAGGGTCCAGCCTTTGTTTCCTTGAGCAGTTAAAAGTAAAGAGAGGGTGGGCCTTCCCATTTGTGTCCAAGCTGTACCCATATACAATTTGTCTTTGGAATGAGTTGACTTCTGGCCTTCCTGAGGAGGGGAGGCGGCCAAGTTGTCTTTGATTTAGCTCTTTGGGAACACTTGGACTTGGAAAGGACCTTGGTTCCTGAAAGCTAGCTCTGTGTTTAACCTCACCTGATGGATCTGTTATTCCCAGTCCCAAGGATAGACAGTTGGAGGGATGAACTCTTCATTTTGAGCTTCAAAAGCCACTTGTTCTTGGTCTTCAGTTAAGGAGGAAGACTTCTGAGCCTCGGCTTCTTGGAGACCGGGCTCTGGGGCTAAGCTGGTCAATGGCTCAAGCCCTGAAGGTCCCTGAAGTTCTCTGACACCTTCTAGAGTGGAAGCACTGGCTGGCTGGCTTGCCTTGGGGCGGGGGCTTTTGCTTTCTGGAAGGAAGTGATCCAGAGGTCCATGGACTGAAAGGCATAGTGGCTTCTCAGGGGCTGGAGGAATAATTTCTGTCCGAGTTGCTGTTAAAGCCAGGAGGCCAGGTTCCTCAGATGGGGCTCCAGGTTCCTCCCCAGGACAGATGTCTGCCATGGTGCCCTTTATTTTATTTCCTTCTGGATCAGTGACTTCCCATCGACACAGCTCTGCCATCCTGCTCCCCATACTGCTTGCTCCCTGGGGGCTGACTTTGGGTTGTTCACTGTCCAGAGCACCTGACAGGGGGACAGGCTCCCCCAAGCCCATGCCTTCCAAGGGGCAGACCGTCTCCTGCTCACTGCTGCGTTTTGCTGCTGCTTTTGAAAAGTGTTCTCCAGCCCCTCCAGCCCCTGCCTCCTGAAGGAACAGCTCTGCTTGCCCTTGTGATTCTCTGCCTGCCTCCTCTTCCAGCCCCTGTTCCTCTGTTGCTCCTTTACTCACCTCCCAAGGGCAAATCTCTGCTTTCTTGGCAGAGGGAGCCTCTTCCACTTCCCACGGACACACTTCTGCTACCCTGGCTCCCACGCTGCCTGCTGCCTCAGAACTGCCTTTGCTTCTGTCAGAGGATAGACCCCCATACTCTTGACTTTCCCAGGGACACACAGCCTCCTGCTTTCCTAAGTCTGCCATCTCTGGCTCTTTCTGAACTGGCACACCTTTGGGCTCTGGCTTTTCTTGGGCTCTGCCTTTCTCTTCTTGAGATTGCCCTCCTCCATCCTGGCTTGATACTTCCTTTACAGGGATTCTTTCAGTCACCTCCCAAGGACAGATCTCAGCCTTGGCGCTGCCGTCGGGTTTATACACATCTGGGTCAGAAGCATCCCACGGGCACACCTCCGCAACCTTGCTCCCAACACTGACCAATTCCTGGGAGCTGGCTTTTGGCTCGTCAAGGCGCTGGCTGTCTGGGTGGGAGAAAGAACCTGCTGGAACCATGCTCTCCCATGGACAGACAGATTGTAGCTTATTGCTTGTTTTTTCCCCGTCGTCAGTAGTGAATTCTCCTGCTTTTGAAGTGGGAGCTTTTTCTGGGAGGGAGCCTGTCTTTGGCACTTGTCTCAGGTCCCCCTTCTCTGTTGCTTCCAAGGAATACACCTCTGCCTGTTTGCTACTCATGCTGCTGGAAGAGTCTAAGACCTTGGAGGCCTGAGCAGAGGATTCCCCCAAGTCCTTGTTCTCCCAAGGACAAATAGCTTCTTGTTCTTGACTCAGTTTTGCCATCCATTTTGACATGTCTTCTCCCAGGGAGGTGAGTCTCGCCTTTTCTAGAGTTTTCTCCCTCTTCCCTGCTGATTCACTCCCCATCTCTTGTTCCAGTCCCTTCCCAGGAGCTCCTTCGTTCACCTCCCAGGGACAGATCTTGGCTTTCTCACTGGCAGGAGCTTCCTGTACTTCCCAGGAACACACATCCTGGTCCCTAGCTCTTGTCTGGTCAGCATCCAGAGTGTCTGAATGCTGAGAGGAGTCCCCTGGATGCAAGCTCTCCCAGGGACAGGCCACCTCCCGCTCTGGAGCTGGCCTCTCTGGCTTCTTTGGAGCGGTAACATCTTTCTCCTTGGATCCAGACTCTGCAAACGTCTTTCCTATGTAGTCTGGAGACTTCCTAGTGTCCTCAGCTCCCAGAGCCCTTTTCTCCCCTACTCCAGCATCCACCTCCCAGGGACAGATCTTTGCCTTCTCAGCCATTGGGGTTTCCTCCACATCCCATGGGCAGATCTCAGCAGCTTTGCTTCTCACACTACCCGACATCTGGAAAGTGGCTGAGGGTCTGTCTGTGTCTCGAGGACCTGGTTGTTGGGGGACGCTGCCAGGGTCTACACTATCCCAGGGACAGACTGCTTCCTGCTTTTGGATCTGACCCTCAGGCTTTTCCCAAGCTGTGACATCTTTGATTCCTGATTTTCCAGGTGTTTTCTCCTTGTCCTTTTGAGATTTGCCTCCTTTTGGTTCCTGTCCTGATGTGCAGTCCTCTTTTGTTCTTTCATTCATCTCCCAAGGACAGATGTCTGCTTTGTCCTGTACCACCGGCTTGAGATCTTCCCAGGGACACACCTGTGCTCTGCTTTCTCCACTGCTTAGGAGTTGGCCACCAGCTTGGAATGAGGAATTGTCTAGACATGGGCTGGAGTGCCCAGGGGCTGTGCTTTCCCAGGGACATACTGATTCCTGCTGTTGACTTAATTTCTGCACTGCTTTCACAGTTTGTTCCCCCATCTCTCCAAAGCTTCCTTTTCCAGAGGCTTTTTCCTTTTCTTGGAGAGATTCTCTACCTGTCCCCTGACTCAGCATTTCCTGCCCCATTACCTCACCATCCAGCTCCTGGGGACAGATCTCTGCTTTCCTGATAGCAGGAGCTTCTCCTGCCTCCTGTGGACTCACATCTGCAATACTGCTGTCCAGACTCCCTGAGCACTCTGGGCTTCCTGGGGCCTGAATTGAGACTGCCGAGGGGCCCCGAAAATCTGTACTCTCCCATGGGCCGAGAGACTCCAAGCCTCCCTGCAGTGTGTGTTCTTTCCAAAAGATAGTTTTCTCGGGGGTTTTCTGCTTTTCCTGGGGAAGCTCCTTCACTCCCTCCTGGGCAGGTTTCCCATCCTCTCCTCCTTCACTTGCCTCCCGGGGACACAGCTCTGCCTTTGCCACCTTCCTAGCCTCCATGCTGCCCACCGCCTCCGACTCGCCCTTGATTCTGTCAGAGTCCTGAGGGGATGACTGAGGGGACAGACCTCCAGGCTCAGCAGTCTCCCAGGGACACACTGCTTCCTGTCCCCTGACCAGCCTCTCTGGCTTTTTCCGTGCAAAGGCAACCACATCTTTGGGCTCTGATTTTTCGGGGGCTTTCCGCCTCTCTTCTTGAGAGTCATCTGGGGCTTGTCTTAATGCCCTCGTCTCAGAGCCTCCTTCACTCACCTCCCAGGGACAGATTTCGGCCTTGTTGCTCCTGTCTGGGTGACATGTTTCTGACTCAGTGACTTCCCAGGGGCATACATCCACCACCCTGTGGTCAGCACTGCCCAGGGACCGGAGGCCAGCTTTGGGCGGTTCCCGCCATCCCATGGGGGCTTCTTTTGCTTGCTCAGCATTTTTGTCCCTAAAAACTTGCCTCAGTGTGGCAGGCCCTGTTTTACCTGCTTTCTCAGCTTTCCGTTCCCCCAGACCTTGGGATGTCCTCTTGCCTCTGTCTTCTTGTTCCCTGCTGCCGTCCTGTTGACAGACTTGGAGCATTCTGCTCGTGTGAGCATTCTGCTGGTTCTGGAGGGACTCCTCATCGTCACAGGGGGCAAGGGCAGCCTGCTTGCTCACCACCTTGGGCCGGCCCAGCCTGGGAGACTTGCAGGCTGTCCCTACACTCTGTGCTGCAGGTCTGCTCGTCTCCCCCTCAGGACTCTCCTCCCCACCCTCCTTCTCTTTGTATGTGCTCCGAGAGCGGGTCAGAGCTTTGATAGCCAGTCCCAGGCTGCGCATGGAACCCTGCTGAGCAGGGGCCTTGAGGCTGTGTGATTTGGAGAAGATTTTGGGCCTGTCCTCATTGACGTCATCAGCTTCTCCCTGGAGATGCCTGTCTTCTGTGTCCATCTCATTCTCCCCAGGCCCCTTTTTCTCTACTGCAATGGAGAGGGCCCTCCAGAACCTGGCTCGAGGTGGGGCAGGGGAGCGGCTACCTCGCTCTGGCCCTAGGGGGCCTTCCTGGGCTACGTTTTCTTTCTTGACTGGCAGTTCTGCATTCTCCCAGGGGCAGATAAAGGTGAGTAGGATGGGGCTTTGAGGGGGTACTGGAACTGGTGCCAGGGCAGGGGCTGGGGTTGGAGCTAGAGCTGGCATCAGAGCTGGAGCCAAGCTGGAGGTGGGAGACAGCATCCTTGGCTCTCCCAGACAGGGCCCAGACAGGGCCAAGATGGGTGTGGAGACCTGGTGCCGGATGGGCGGATGGGGCAGCCTTCTTCCAGCCTCCTCGTGAAGCTTCCCTGAGGCGTAAGAGCTGTCCATGCTGCTGCTCTTGGCAGGGGAAGGTGGGGCTGACAGGGGGGCCCCTCGGGCCCGTGGCAGCCTTCTGGCTGATGGCCTCCGCACCGGGCTTGCCATGGCTGCCATGACTGCCTCAGCCTTCTTTCGTTCCTCTCGCTCCTTCGCCTGCCGATAGGTCTCCTCCAGGTAGGCCTGGCTGGCCATGAGCAGGGCCTTTTCCCTGGAGCCAGCCACGCTGAGTGACTTCTGCAGGGAGGCGGGCCGGGCTCTGGGAAGCCTGTCTCCCACAGTCAGGTTGTGGGCACTGGCCGACCTGAAGGCCAGGGCAGGAGGGGCAGGAGGCCCCTCCATGGACTCCCGGCTCTCTCCTCGTGGGGCCTTCTTCGCCAGCTTCCTCCTCAGCAGTGAGTCAAGGAGAGGCGGGTCCTGCTCCCTGTGCTGGTCATAGGTGCTACGGGACTTGCGCAGGGCCGGTGGCCCCTCGGGCTCTTGGAGGCTAGAACGAAGGAGCCGGCGGCGGGAGGAGCCGGGCAAGCTGCTGCGGCTTGGGGAGCCCGAGTCCTTGGAGTGCTGCCGGACCAGGGCCTCGGGGAACTCGGCCAGGTACCTCATGAAGGAGCGGCCCAGCCCCTGGCGTGAGCTGCCCCGCTTCTTGGGCAGGTGAGGATTGTTTGCAGCCATTTCCTTGGTCTTGTGGACCTCAAGCTGGGCATAGAGCTTCTTCAGTTCATCCTGTGGGGAGGGGCAGGAAGGGACATGAGCAGAGCCTCAGGTGAGCTGTCCCTACCCCTGGCTGCACTGTTCTCCCCCTCGGCCCTTATTTAAACCATTTTTTCTGGGGTCTCTTTCATCCAGCTGTGTCCCTTCCTTGCTTTTAAAACTGTCAGAATTTACCTCTTCGTTTCTACAAGACCAGTGGCAACCTAGGCCTGAGCTAGATCCATTCAACTCCAAGGACTCAGAGCATACTCCCTTCTCTGGGGTGCTGTGGTCTGGTGGGGGAGGTGACGAGCTTGGGGGAGACTGCTGACCCACTGTGTGCTTCGAGGCTGTTTCCTGGAGCCTTCTGAGCCTCTGCATCTTCTGTAAAGCGAGGCTACCTGGCTGATCAAGGGTAGCTTCCTTAAGAGGATTATATGAAATTGATGAGGCCAAGTGTGGTGGTTCATGCCTATAATCCTAGCACTTTGGGAGGCCAAGGTGGGAGGATCGCTTGAGGCCAGCCTGAACAAGAGCAAGACCCCCATCTCTATAAAAAATAGAAAAATTAGTGGGAGCGTGGTAGTGTACACCTGTAGTCTCAACTACATGGGAGGTTGAGACAGGAAGATCACTCAAGCCCAAGAGTTTGAGGCTGCAGTGAACTATGATGACGCCACTGCACTCTACCCAGGGTGACAGAGTAAGACCCTGTCTCAAAAAACAACAAAACAGAAAAAAAAGAAATTGACAGGACTAGTGGACATGAAATGTACAGCATTCAGGTATAAGCGATAGAGCGGGGCTTTGAAAGTCTTTTATGTTCTGGATTTATCTTCACAGCCAGTGTAGGGGGAGCAGATCGGCTTATGTTCTGAAACGTGGAAGGCCATGAGTGTGGTTGCTGTGCCAGAGTGCTCCGGGTGCTTGCTGGCCTCAGCTGGAGTGGGGTGCAACTCAGCCTTGACCCGAGACAGGGCAGAAGGCAGGGCAGGCGGAGATCAGATGGTGAAGAGGACACAAGGGGGAAGCAAGCCAGGCAGCTGGGACGAGGAAGGAACTGGGAGGTGGGAAGACTCTCCTTTGTGAGGCTGTAAACAAGTCAGGGGTGGAGGGGGCCCCAGTGGAGGTGAAGGATGGACAATATGGCTTCCCAAGATGGTTCCCATCCTTGAGATTTTATAAAACAATGGGCTCAGACTGCCAGCTCTCCTTCTTTTCTACCCACTGAGCCTCTCATTAGGGTTCCTGTGACTATAGTGATACCTTTGAGCAGAAAAATAAGAATAACCAGGCTCTTCCAATGTAAGACCCAGGAAAAACTTCCTTTCCCTAAGACCTGCCAGGTCCCAGGAAAGGGGATCCTGCTGTGGAAATCCTGGTGGCCCCTCACTGCCTGAACTACCCAACTTCATGGCTGGCCCTAGGGTCACCAACTGTCTTGCTTTGCTGGGCACTGAGGGGTTTCTTAGTCTGCCCCCTACAATTCCCCTGCTGAGTGAGTGGAGGACCCCAGGCAGTGGGGCTCCTCTGGCCTGGGCCTCCAGGATCTGTGTCCTGGGGCTTTGGGGGTCTTTCCACTTGGGTGGTGTGTGGCCTCCTTTGAATAGAGCCACGAGAATTAGGGCAGTGGTGGAGAAGAGGGGGCAGGTCTTGGAGAGACAGAAAGCTAGGGGCAGGGGAGGGGACCAGCAGTGGCATATAGCCCAGGTGGCAGGGCAGCTGTGCTCCCTCTGCCCAGTCCCTGAAAGCTGGCGTCACCAGGGGGCTGGGAGAGCTGCACCTACCCGAATGTCTCCAGGGTCCAGGCTGCGCTCGCTCCAGGCTGAGGCGATGCTGCTGTTGAGGTAGGAGCCTGAGCGCTGCAGGTCCAGCTCGTCCTCATATGCCTCATCCACAATCTCCTCCCGGGGTGGAGCCCCCAGCTTCCAGAACTGGTGGGTCATGTATGAGTGGGAAAAAGACTCCCCCTGGCTCCCTGTCCACTCCTGCTCTCATCTCCCTGTGGAATGTGTCTTTACTTTGTGAATCTTTGCTCCCTTCTCTGATTTGGAATTCCGGGGGTCGGTAGAGTTTTACTCCCCCATCCTCCCTGATCTTCTCTGGCTCAGAGACCAGGGTGGTCCTGACCCCCTGCCCCTGCAATTCCTAGCCATGCTCCTCACCTCTCTCTTTCTAACAGCCTTGGAGTAGGTTTTCGGAGTTTGCTTGGGGCCCCTGTTTTTCAGCTCACTCACCCCCAGCACCTCTGTTACCTTCACCCTGGGCTGGAGAGGGCACCGTGGCACAGCAGATCCACACTGCCCCTTACAAGGGGGATGGGGTCTGCCTCACATGCGGGTGGGGGAGACCTCACCTTGGGGATGAAGATCAGAGCCAGTGTGGCGGTGACTGTACTGTGGGTGTGGAAGAAGAAGAGGAGAAGGGTCCAGTCCGGGTGCAGGGAGGGAACCAGCACAAACCTGGGTGTGGGATGGGAGGGCGGTTGTCAGTGCAGGTGAGAGTAGCCTATTCCACCTCACCTTCTCTCTGGCTCTTCTCCCAGCCCCCGCCCTGGTCTCCCTGGGATGAGGAGGGTATTCTTTTTGCCCTCTCCAGGATGTAGATCCTACCTCAAGGCTCATGTCAGTCCCCACCTCTGGGAAGCCCTCCCAGGCTACTCCATCTTGCCTTCTCTGGCTGCCTATAGTACAGGATTGTGCCCCACGGCTCTGCAAGGACCACCCTGTGGGTTGAGTCTGCCTCTGCTGCAGGACTGGGTCCTTATGGATGGACACACAGCAGGTCTGCTGCTCTTACGGCTAAGGAGTGCGGGGGGAGAAGGCAGGGGACTGAGCATGTGTGGGAAGGGTGTGCTGGGGGTGCTAGAGAGGTGGTTTAGGAGTGGGAGAGGAGTTAGGAGTAGGGTATACTTCCTCTTGTGTGTGGGGCCTCCTCACCTTTGTGGGGCTCTGCGGGGTAGGGAGAGAGCTACTAGTGGGGGTTTCCCTCATCTTGCTGAGGCATAGCAGTGTCTCGAGCATGGCCGTGGGATGGGGGCACCCTCTCCTGGGAGAGGTGAGGAGTGGTGTTCGAGTGGGAGGAGTCATGGGCAGGTGGGTCCATCCTCACCTGGCTGTGTGGAAGGCCGCAGAGAGCAGCAGCTCGTTGTGCAGGGCGATGCCCATGTAGCGCGGCTCGTGGAAGGCCGAGAGGACAGCCCGGGTGGCGTAGCAGAGGAAGCTGCCCCAGCACAGGAGCAGCATCTCAGCTGTGGGGAGGTGGCGAGGGAGAGAGCGGCACTGCCTCAGCAGCTGTGCCCCCCCTTTCTCTGTAGCATGCTGGAGGGGCCTGGGCCAGGGCTCTGGGTAAAAGGTGGGAGAGCCAGGACAGGAAGCCCCTGGAGGTGCAGAGCCAGGGACCAGAGTACAGTTGGGTTTGGCACAAGCAGCTCACCCACGACCATGATGTAGTCCCAGCGGTCGTGGTGACAGAGGTAGAAGTGGCGGCCAGTGGGAGTGTGACCTCGGATCACCAGAGGGGCGTGCTGGATGCCTCGCTCCAGGATGCCCACTGTCCACACGGCCAGAAAGCCCACCACAAGCAGCAGGAGCAGTCCCAGACGCTGCAGCAGCCGCCCGCTGCTCAGATGGGGGCCCCGCTGGGCCGATCGAGACAGAAACAGCTGCAACACTCTACAAGAGTTAGGGTACCGATGGTGGATGAGAGGATGGGGGAGGACCACAAAGAGGGAGCCAGAGCCCTGGCCTCCATCCATTGCTTCCCCCTCCTTCCTTGTCTTCTCATCCTTTTCATGGTCCACTGCCGCCTTTTACCCCTAAAAAGTTACCGTGGGAGGGAAGGCTATAGTGCTGGGGGTAGGCCTTGGGGGCACAGGGGAGTGGAGCTGGTAAGGGTCTGGCTTTGGAAAACTCCATGCATAAATGAGCCAGGGTGGCCTGGGTGAGCAGTGTGAGAGCAAGGTCTGCCCCAGGCCCTACCTGTATAGCTTGAGTGTAATGGTGCCATAGACGGTGGCAAAACCCAGCAGCCGGACCCAGCGGAGGGCGATGCAGCGGAATACACTGGGCTTGAAGTACAGGATAAAGACCTGGGGGAAGGGGGCAAAAATCTCTGCTCTCACTGTGCTTCTGTACGTGCTGGGCCTGTGCTAAGCACATCGCTAATGCTCCCAGCAGCCCTACAGTAGAGGCAGCATCACCTCCATCCTGAAGAGGAGCAGCTTATCAGAGAGGTTAGGTAACCTGTCCTAAATCACACCGCAGGTCATAGAGCTCTTTTAAGCCTGGGGCTCTTTGGCTCCAGAACTTAGTAGACCAGCCTGCCATTTGAGGGTGTGAGTAGGGAGAATCTGAGGTCTCTGAATCACCCCAAGAGGCAGGAAGAAGAGGGGTTCTGGGGTTTGGAGGGTGCCAGGTTGGGGTTGTGGGGGATCCTGGGGAGTGGGGCAGCCTCTGGCCACAGACTCACAGGAAAGTAGAGGAGCAGGGATCCAAAAAGGATGGTTTCCAGCAGGACGATTCCAGACGCCCAGATCTTCTGTGAACCCAGGAGAGAGGCGTGTGAGCAGGGCAGTGGGAGGATGGAGCCTGGACACTGGGGCCAGAGGCTCTCGGGCCTGTTTGAGGGGTCACTCAGTGGCCCTGTAATGCTAGTTCTGCCTTCTATGTCACAGCCACAGCCCCACACCCAGCCCAGACTCAGCTCCCCTGGCAGTAAGCCTGGCTGGGGCCAAGATTTCACACAGCTCCCCCACTCCACCCCAGGCCCACCCCGGGCCCTGCTGCAGACCTGGGCTCAGATCAGAGGTTGCTGGAGCTAGAAGGGATCTCATGTACTCCTCCAAGCTCTGGGTCAGATCGCTCCCTTGTCTAGAATAGGATACCCCTTCTTGGCCCAGTGACATCCAGTTCACCTTCAAGCCTGCCTCAGATATCATGTTCTCCAGAAAGTCTTTCTCATGCCATCTCAGGCAGGATTGCCGGGTCCTTTTCTGAGCTCCCACAGCAATTGACAGACACCTCCATCCTTGCCCCTGTCTCACTGCACTGTCATTTTATCTACATGTTTGCTTCCTTCATTAAACTGGGAGCTCCATGAGGTTGCAGATCACTTCCTCTAGTGCTTAGAGTACTCAACTGGCATTTGTTGAATCAAGTCCAATGCCTTCATTTTACAGATGAGGAAACAGATCTAAAGTGTCACTTGCCTAACGTCACATAGTGAGTTAGATTTAGAGTCAAGACTGGAACCCATTTCTCCCGAGTTCTAATCTTAGCTAGTCTCCGGTTGAGATGGGTAGGATGTGTGTGCCGGCAAGAGATGTGGGGGCCTTCCTTGCCTTGCGCCGGTGGCAGCGGTAGAAGACCAGCATGCTCAGGAAGACGGCCAGCATGCAGCAGGCCTGGCAGGCTAGCACTGCTGCTCGCAGTGCCAGGGCCTCCTCCACCAGGCACGGTGTGGCATCCATGCAGCTGGTGCAGCCCTCAGGACATGGCTGGCACCGCAGCAGCCTCCCGGAGCTGCCTTGTAGGGACCCGAATTGCCCAGGAGTCTGGGTGGCACTCTCCTCTAACCCTATAAAGAACAAGATGGGTGCAGGGAGTGGGGCATGGCTAGGGCATCCTGAGATCCTAGCCTTCTCTCCTAGTGGTCACCACAGCCCTCTCCCTGCCCACCTATGGTCTGTGGCCCTAGGGATAAGAGGGAGTGGGTACTCCCTGGGGAGAGCAGGGTAATGGAAGAGGTGATGCCAGGCTAGGGCTCATTGGCAGGTCAACTTGCATCACATCTGCATGCTGTGGGCTCATTCTCAGAAGGTGCAGACACCCCCGAACTGGGCCCTGCTTGCCTCTGCTGCTTCTCTCCATCTGCCCTTGCTCCACACGTTTCCTCCCAGAGTCTCAGCCCACCCTGCCTTTCTTCCCCAGATGTACCCTCCCGCCCAGCCTAGCCTGTGAAACACACACCTGGTCCCCACCACACTTACCCTCAGAGCGGCTTGCCCCGTAGAATCCAGGTTGGCAGCGGCAGAGGTATTGGCCAAGGACAAAACCCTGACTCTCCAGTGGGACACACTGTGGGCACGACAAATACAATGTGTACTTACGTGGCGCTTTCTCTGGAAGAGCTTTCCCTCTTGGGAAGAGACCTATCCATGGCACCTGGGTCTGCACTAGAGCATCCCTCCAGAAGCCCTCCCTAGTCCTTGGGAAGCCTTCCCTTTGTGGAAACCCTGCCCTAGCCCCTGCTGTTGCCTCTCTTCACAAAGAGACCCCAAGCAAAAATTATGGGGATAGATCACCCTTTTGTTCAGACTGACAGGGGCAGGAGCCTCATACGTCCCATTTCCCAGTGGCCAGCTGTTGCTAGGGCAAAGTACAGGGGGAGGAGGTGGAAGCAGGGAGAGCTCTGTGCCCAACCACACCTTGTGTGCCTGCATCCTGCTTCAAAGGGTCCCCGTTAGCCTCCCTCTTTGGCACATAGGTGGGTTGAAAAGGCCCCCACAGAGGAGCTGCTTACTTCGTCAAGGGCCATCTGGCTTTGGCACAGAACTGCCCTTCCCAGCCCTAATGCCAGGCTGGTGGGATGCCAAGGCCAGCCCTTTATTCCACCTCTTCCCATTGATGTTTGCCTGGCAGGGGACAGAGCAGACCTCAGAGCCAGGCGGGGAGGATGAGCACATAGATGAGGTCAGATCTGGTGCGGGGAGCGGCCGGTAACAGACATCGGTGGGGCAAAGGGAGGGGTTAACCTTGGGAGATTCTATATCCAGCGCCTGACCGCACCTGGAAGGGTTAGAGGGTGGTGGTTATGAAATTGTGACCTAGCTTCCCCTCTTGCCTGGACCACTGGGATATACTCTATTCCTGCCACAGTCTGCACAGTGAGACAAATGTGTACCCAGAGGAGGGAATGTGGCTGGTTAAAAAGTGAGCCGGACAGTGGGAGCCCTTCTCCATCCCTAGGCCTGTAGCTCCAAACACCTGTGCCCTAAAGAGCAGTAGGCCACCTTTGCACACACAGCGATATGTCCACCAGCTCCAGCAGGCTTCAGGGCTCACCTTGGCTTCAGTTCAGCTCAGGAACAAGCAATCAGAATAACGATGGAGCGGATGCGTTCACTGGCCTGCCCACTTCCCAGAATTGGGCTTGCAAAATTTCCAGCTAGTGCTGCCCACCATTCTGATTGGCCTGCACCCACGGCCCTGATTCTGCCTGCATCTGACCTGGGTTCCTTCACCTTCACTGGTCCCAGACCTCGTCAAGCTCCTTTGGTTAGATTTGTCTCATACCCCAACCAGCAATTCCATTTATTTCAACAAACACCAATGGGGCATCCTTTGTGGGTGAAGAGGAACCCAGAGGTGTGTTGACATGGAGAATGTGGTCCAGGGGAAGGAAAGGAGATGATTAATGGAGGCTCAAGGAGGGGCCCTGGAGAAGGATCCTGGAGCACTGAGTACCATAAAGGAGAGCAGAGAGGGACACTGAGATTTCAAAGGAATAAGGGGTGGCCTTCTTGGACAGGAGTGGAGGGATCAGGAGGGTGTAAATGGCCTCACTTTTAAAAAACCTGGTGTCTCATCACTGCCAATCACTTGGGACTCCCTTGAAGCCCTGAGATGCTGGGGTGGCTTTGGCAGCTGCTTCTGGGAGCTGTGTGGTGGCAGTGATGGGAAGGGGGGAGGGAGGCAGGACCCTAGTAGCCCCCCATCCTCCTCTTCCTTACCTGGGTGCTGTTGAGATCACACAGGTGTGTGTTAGAATACCAGCCTGGGCCGCTTGCACACTGATTGATGTCCACACTCTGGAGGTCTACATCCATCTGCACCTGCCCCCTAGGCAGTGAATTGACAGTTAGGGGCACAGTGATGGATGCCACGGTGGACATGTGTCCTTGAGCGTGTCGGGGCTCAGAACACAGTCCTCCAAATTATGACAGTTTGGCATGCTGAGTACTTGGAACTGAAGGGCCTCAGAAACATGCTCTCTCTGACTTTCTCCTGCCCTCCCGTATCCCACCCTTCTTCCTCCCCTGAAGCGGGTCATGGAAACCAGAATTCCTCTTCCCCAAGGCACGTCATAGAAACTAGAATATCTCTCCCCTAGAGCAAGCCATGAAACCTGGAAATATTACCCTAACTTTCCTTTGCCTTTCTGTGTAGGAGCTGGCCATAAAGAAATTCTCTGACCTACCTTGTCTGATAGTAGGTCATAAACCCCTCATTGCAGAGGGGTCCTACCCTACACCTAGGAGGAAGGAATGCCACACAGAGACCAAGAAGAATTGGGACAGACCTTGCTGGATTTCTCAGCCTATGACTTCACTTGGTCTGTTACCATTAGATCAGACCCTTTTTTGTCCAATCTCATTTCTATATGACTGTCCATTCTTCATCAAATCTAAGATAAAAATGGACAGTTTTCCCTGGGTCTTTGGGTCTTCATTTCTGAAGCCTCCTGGGTCACGTAAAACTTTGATTGAGTACATTTGTTAGCTGGAGTGCTGTGACCCTTACGGTAGGTGAGGAAAGCTATCACACCTTTCCGCCCTTACAGGCACTAGACCATGGGACACTGCAGTCTTGGCAAACTTGAGCACGGTGGCTGCAGGGTACCCGGAAGTTGCGCACGTGTTCCATCTCTCCAGTGCTGTGAACTCTCGTCGTCTCTGTGGACAAGTCCCCTTCCCACTAGGCTGTTACCCCACACCCCTCAGCTTTTCAACAGCCCATCATTTCCTGATTTCTAACAATGGGTAGAGAGGGTGCATGTCCAGACATGTAGGAGCCCAGGGCTCTGATAATCTGTCTGAAGGGGATTTTCACACTTCCCCACTCCACATACGTGCACCACACACACACACACAGAGCTCAGCTATTAACCACCCCCTCGCTCTACCCAAGCCAGGTCAGAATGGATCACAGCACAGGAGACACGAAATGGAGGAGCCCTGAGCTGGAGCTGCCTGACCCAGCAGCATCCCAAACCCTGCTCTGGGCCGAGTGGGAAGAGAGCTGGCAAGGAGCCAGGCTGCCTGCTGGCAGGAGGGGACCCGTGCTGGGAACAGCAAATGGGGACACAGAGCTGGAAGAGCAATGTTGATTGTTGAATCCCTGCTGCACTGTGCTCATTCGCTGCCCCCTCCTCCTTAGGGGTCCCAGGCCCTCTTTGCTCTGTGGAGGGAGGAGGTCAGTCGTTTGAGGACTATGACAAGCTCCTGGGTCATGACAGGTAGGACGGTGGGGCCCGCTTGATACAGCCATTGGGAGAGACCCTGGGGACCCAGCCAACTCCTGGACAGAAAAGGCATTGGTTCCACGCCCCTCAAGAATTTTCCTTCTCCGGGGAAGCCTCCTTTACAGCTCTTGGTTGCTAGACAGCAGCAGGTTTAACTCCTGAAGTGCCCACCTGACTCCTCTGAGAAGCCTGGTGTGTAGATTATCACTGTCATCCATGCCAAGCCCTCTCCAGCCTCTTGTACTCACTTCTCATACCTGGAGCCAATACCTATGCCTGTCTATACAGACATCTATACACACATGTGTGTAGACCTACACATAGGTATGCCTACAAATGTATACCCATTGTATATGCACATGCTCAGAAATTCCTCATGTGCTCAAGCACATAAATACAAATAGACACCTAGATATGTGTAAATGGATTGATTCATACACAGTATGTGCACTCACACCTGCGTGCGTTAAGAGAGAGCTACAGATTCCCAGAGCCAACTGCAAACATGCACAGCTGAATGCAAATGCACACATCTGTGCTCCCCCCAGACATACACGTGTTCATGCAAAATGGCCCATGCACAGCTGGGTGGACTTGTGTCCTCCACCCCTACATACCCACAAATGCATCAAATGCTGCACAAACCCACTTACCTGACCTCTGGGCTGAGGTCTGGCTTGAGTCCATAGAAGGTGGCTGAGAGTGTGATCAGCCAGCCAGGACGGAGCCGGCCCTCTTGGCATTCCAGGAAGGGAGGAGACAGCCTCACCTGCTGCACGTCCCCCACGTATCCATCTGCCTGTGGCCACTTGGGGCTGCCAAGACTCCCTAGGTCGTTGGTCAGTACCCGCTTCTGGAGGGCAGGGATGTCCAGGTCCCCCGCCAGGCTCTCCTCCTGCACTCTGTTCCTAGACAAGTCCTGAAGGATGGTCTCCTCCCCGATTCGGGTGGCCTGCAGGGCCAGCTGTAGGTGGCTGGCCCCTGGTGGAGGGTTAAAGGTCAGCAAGGCCCGGTATGCCCGTGGGTCCCCCTCAGCCACGCTGCGGACCAGTGCCTGATACCACTCCACATCCTCCTCCACGCTGGACTCGCGGATGTCGTTGGCTTGCAGCAGCATGTTGAGAAAATTGGCGGCCTGGGCAAGGGTGCCCGCTGCCCCCCGTAGGATTGGAGGGAGGCCTGGTCTGGCTCCTGACCCATGCGCTTCATAGCGCTCACTACAATTAGCCCCCAACAGCTGTTGGGCATCTCCAGAGTAGAGAAAAGCCAGGGCTGCCTCAGCCCCCTCTTGTGGCACCCAGATGGGCACAGATCCTGGCTCGACTTCGGAGGACAGCTGGGGCAGAGAGCGGAGAGATCGCGGACCCCCCAGAGCCCAGCCACAGAGGAAACAGCAGCCCAGCAGCCCCCACAAAGGAGGGGGTGTGATCACTGCCCTGGTGCCCATCCTCAGGGCAGCTTTGAGGACCCTGGGGTCCAGGCTGCCTGGGGGATTTGGTGGCTCAGGAGAGCCCAGGCAGATGCTGGCCGCGGTCTGGGGGCTGCCTGCCTCCACGCCTCCTGTCCTGGTGTTCCCTCTTCGTCTTTCCCTCTCTCTCTCACACTGGCGCTGGCTCGCCTATTTTCTCTCTCTCTAACGTCATCAGCTGGCTTCTGGATGTAGGTATGAGGGCCCTGCCCCCTCCTCTTTCAGTGTGGCCCCCCATCTCAAACCCTTTTAATCCTGGCACCCCACTCTTTCCTCCCCCTCTTATCCAGGATCCAGGCTCCCTCCATCCCCCACCCCACATCTGCTGCAGAGAGAGAGAGAGAGAGACAGAGAGAGAGAGAGAGAGATGGAGAGAAGGGGAGGAGAAGGGACCAGTTGTGCTCGTCCTCCCTCCCTCCCCTTGCCCTTTGCTCCATTAGGAGAGATGGGCAAATCCTGGATGGGGCGCCATAGCAACAGCAGATGAGCCCATACCCCTCTCTCCACCCCTCTGCTCCACTCAGCCTCCTGGCAGCAATCTCCACAGGCATGATAAAGGGCCAAGCTGCATCTCCTGGCAATCTGCTCTGGCTGCCTGCACCCCCCTGACACCATGTTGCTGAACTGGAATTTAGGACTGGGGACAGCAAGGGTAGGAAAGAGAGCCTAACATAACCATAATCAATCCTTATACAGACTTTGGCAGCTTAGAAAGTGCTCTTCATGTGTGTTATCTCAGTGAGTCTTCCCCACAACCATGTATGGTGAATATTCTTAATCCCATTTCACAGATGCGGACACTGAGGCTCAGACACTGATCCAAGATCACATAGCTGCTCACTTTGAGACTCGAACCCAGAGCTCTGACTCCTCTACACTGCCCAAAACACCAGCATCTCCCTGTTACTCAACCTCAGGGACTGTAAGAAAGCCTCATTACAGAGCAGTAAATCAAGGCCCAGAGAGGTGAAGGGACTTCGCTAGGACCATGCTGTTCGCGACAGAGATGGAGCCGCCACCCAGGTGTCTGCCCCCAACCCAGGCCCTCTTTTTCCTGTGCCAGTTAGCAAGCACAGCAGCAACGGTGGGGGTGGGGGCGAGGGATGGGCAGGGAGAAGGGTGTGGACGAAGTTTTGCCTCCAGTTTTTCTTCCACCTTCATTTTGTCATCCTAAGTTTTTCCTTCTTCTTCCTTTCTTCATGGAAACTGTGAAAACTGTGGCTAGTCTCTTTACTCTTCCCAGTTTTTTATTTTGTTTTGTTTTTTTGTTTTTGTTTTTTTTTTAGACAGAGTCTTGCTTTGTCATCCAGGCTGGAGCGCAGTGGTGTGATCATAGCTCACTGCAGCCTCAAACTCCTGGGCTCACCAATCCTTCTGCCTCAGCCTCTGGAGTAGCTGGGACCACAGGCACGCACCACACCTGGCTAATTTTTCTTTTTTTTTTTTTTATAGAGATGGGGTCTTGCTATGTTGCCCAGGCTGGTCTCCAACTCCTGGCCTAAAGTGATCCTCCTGCCTCAGCCTCCCAAAGTGTTGGGACTACAGGTGTGAGCCACTGTGCCCAGCCTCTTCCCAGTTTTCTTATCCTTCACATCCTACCCTGTGCAGGACACAATGATTGAGGAGCCCAGAGTCAGCGCTATCTGAAGCAGCCTCCTTGCATCTGGAAGGCTGTGGATCCTTGGGGGAAGCCACAGAACAAAGCTCTTTCCTGTTCCCCACCCATCACCTTTCCATCGCCAATGTGCTTCCCACTAACCCAGGTGATCTGGTCCCACAGGCACATGCTGTCTCTTGGCTTTTTCCCTTTTAACCCCCTCCCCACCACTACCTTGCACTTTCAATATCCCAGATCACTGAGTGTACATAGGAAGGGACGGGTGGTGGGGACATAAAGGCTGTGGGGGGAGAGAGGGGTGTGGCTAGAGAACAATCCCCCAGGAGAATCTTTGTCATGGCAGAACTAGAAGGGCCTACAGCTGAGACTGTTCTTTAACAGATAAGGAAACTAAAACCCTGGAAGGAAAGTGACATTCCCAAGGCCACTAAGACAGTTAGTGGCACAGATGGGACCAAAAACCTGTGTTGCACACTCAGCTCTTTTCTTGGACTTTGTATGTCAACAGAGAGAGAGATGAAGGGGAGCGAATGATTCATTCTGTTTCTTGGTATTTATTACCAGTTACTATTAGTTGAGGGTCAAGAAAACACACTGGGTGAGTCACATTTTTGTCCAAGAAGCTTTTTATAATATTAATAATAACTAACATTTGTATAGTGCTTTAGAATTTACCAAACTCCTTTATATATGAGTTTTCATTAAATTCCCCAAAATAGTCCTGTCAAGTGAGGGAGTATTACTGACCCATTTTTACAAATGAGACACAGGTTCAGAGATGTTTCATTATGGTTCAAAGATGTTCAGGAAGTGGCGTGATTAGGACTAAAACTAGACAGACCACAAAGTCTGGAGGGGCAAGGACTGTCTCATTCATCACTATACCCCCAAAGCCTAGCTCACTGAGGCATGATTAAACAAACCTCAGAACTTCTTTGGATTCTTTAAGTTGTTCTTCATAAACCTTTTTAACTACGGCCCTAGCACCGTGGGGACCCCTTTTGTGGCCCTCCGTGAAAGAGGTATGTTTATTTATTTATTTAGAGGACAGGCTGTCGCCCAGGTTCGGGTGTGGTGGCACGATCATAGCTCACCGTAACCTTGGACTCCTGGGCTCAAGCGATCCTGCCACCTCAGCCTCATAAAGCCAAAGCACTGGGATTACAGGCATGAGCCACCTTGCCCAGCTGGTATATTTAGACATAAAATCAGCTCAACAAAGACAAACCCAAGTCACACAAACAGGAAGATACACCCCCTTGGCTTGGTACTTAACATTCAATGTTTTTTCCAGGACCTGGGCTACAGGCCTGGACAATTAAGGACATGGGGAAAGGCTGCATTCCTTGCCCTGCCTTAGAAAGAGCTCGTGTGTCTGCTCAAGTGGAGATACCGCAGATGGCCTCAGTCAGCCTCTTCCAGGCCCAAGAAAGCAGCTGGACAGCAGAGGGCGCTGCAGAGCCACAGACTTTGCCTGTTCTGTAATCTGCTCTGAGGCCAGAGAGTTTACAGAGAGATCGGAGTGGTCTTAGGCCTCAGGCGTTCTGTGATCCTATGGCAATTTTTCTTCTTTCCTGCAGAAACCCAAGTGACACCTGAGAGGCAGCCAGCAGGGGTTGGTGGGGAGGGAGGGTGGAGAATGAAATATTTGGAGTTGGACAGCTGGTTTTGAATGCCACTGCATCTTTTTGAACTGAATGACCTCAGCTAAATAACTCATTGAGCTTCAGTTTGTTTCTTCATGTGCAAGGAAGGATATTAATTCTGTTGTGCAGAATTAGAGATGAATTTGTATTAGGAGCCCCGTACAGGGCCTGAGGTTGAACAGCCATTCCGTGCTTATGTATGGAGGGCCTACTCTGTGCTGGGCACAGTCCTTGGCACTGGTGAGTCCATGAAGGGCAAAAAGTGAACATGGCCCCTGCCCTCACGGGACTTTCAGTTCAGTAGGGAAGACAGATTTTCATCAAATAGCCCCACAGATAGATTACAAATTACACATGTGCAATTAAGTGCAACAAAGGAGTGGGCTTAGAGCTAGGTGAGGAGGAAGTGCCGAGGCAGGGAGATCTCCCTAAGGTCATGAGGAGTGAGTTCAAGCTAAAGGATGAGTAGGAGTTTACTAAGCAAAGAGAGAGGAAAAAGGAAATGCAATGCTCACACGTGTGGAAGTCTGACACAAGGCTAGTGGGAATGCAAGAGACAGAAAACAACATGGAACGTGGTGGGAGATGTGGCCACTGAGGCAGAGTCAGATCACACAGGGCCCTATAGGCCTCCCTAAGGAGTTTTGTCTTTAGCCTAAGAACAACGGGAAACCATGAATGATTATAATCACAGACCATGAATAAATGTTCATTTTGAAAAGGTCCCTCTGGCTTCAGGACTCAATCTTCCTCCCTTCTTCCCCTCAATGCACCCTCAGGTACTGAGGTTGCTAAATTCTACTGGCTGATCCTACCTCCTTATCCCTTAGGTACCTCAATATCTCCCCCTGGGACTATTGCAATGGGTTCCTAACTGGTTTCCCTGCCTCCAGCCCCACCTCATCCACACAACAAGCTTGATCTTATTTGATCCATACAACATGCCTGTAAGTAATCAAAGCTGCAACCCTTATCATTATTTTACAGATAAGAAAACTGAGGTTTTGCCGTGCTATGGAGCTGGCTCCTACCAGCTTGTGAAAGTGAAAGTCAATTGTTAAAACTTCAGAAATTTTGCAAGCCAATTGTTAAACACAAGACATTATTAAAAATCAAATTATACAAACATATTAAAAACAAAGATAATGAATTATCAAAACTCATCATTTCCTAATAATTTTACTTATGCTCATGGGATTATTAATGTCTATTGTATCTGTATGATTAAACTACTACATAATGGTATGCTACAGCTCATCTCTCCCAAACCCTGTGTCTAGTAAAATGAAGTTGATGGATTGAAATCAGCCATGGTGGGAGTATTTACACCACGGAACCAGACAAATGCTACAAATGAGGGCTTAATTTATTGTGTTGTTGATTATCTAGATTTAAGAAAGTGAGGGAGAAAGTGTTAATACTTTAGATTTAAACTTAATGTATTATGTCTGTAGCCGTTACATTATGAATAGCACGAAAATGGAGGAAATATTCTTCCAGTATTTGAAACTGTTTTCTGATTCAACAACGAAGTCACTCATACTCATACGCATACATTCCCTCCCCTCCACCAGAACCGGTTGTTAAACGTGTATCAGCACACCACTGGATCCAGATACATTATTCATGTAGTCATTCACTGGATCCCAGGATGGGGACACAGATTAGTGGTGAAATGACTCGGCCAAGGTCACACATCGCAAGCGGCATAGGCAGGACAAGAATCATAGGTACTCCCAAGGCCAGCGGCTATCTCCCAGGACCAGACTATGGTTCCCAATGCCGCTTCACTCTATCAAAAGGTACGCTCTGGGCCTGGGCGCCCAGGAAGTGAAAAGCAAGGGAGGAGGCAGGAGACCGTCGCCCGCAGAGAATCAGCTCACAGCCAATAGCGGCCCGGGGCGCACGCAGCGTCACGCGCCGTGGAGGCCGGCGCGAGCTCGTCCTGGGGAAAGGGGCGTGGTCACTTTTCCCGGAAGTGACGTTGTTCGGGGCGGTCCTCGGCGGCGGCGGCGGCGGCGGCGCGCGGCCTTGGCTCGCGCTGGGCTCCGCGCGTCCCCCGCCCCCCTCTATGAGGCAGAGGCCGCGGCGGCCGTTAGCGCTGTCGCTCCGGGGGCCGCGGCGGGCGGGGCTCCGGCGGGGCCCGGCCTAGTCCCCACCCCAACCCGGCTCCCAGCCGCCCGCCCTCCCTCCCTCTCCCTGATGCAGGGGGCCGAGCTCCGGGATGGCGAGGCGGCGGCGGCGGCCGCTTCGTACCGCGTCCTAAGCCGCCTTCTCGGCTATGGAGAGACGGCCCCCGAGCCAGGCCCGCCGCCGCCGCCCCCGGGCCATGGCCCCCCGCCGCCACCCTTCCTCTCGCGGCCCGGCGCGCGGGGCTCCCGGCCGCCGCAGCTGATGGTGTTCCGCAACGTGGGTCGGCCGCCGGAGGAGGAGGACGCGGAGGCGGCCCCGGAGCCGGGACCTTCGGAACTGCTGTGTCCCCGGCACCGCTGTGCCCTGGACCCCAAGGCCCTGCCGCCGGGGTTGGCGCTCGAGCGGACCTGGGGCCCCGCGGCTGGACTAGAGGCACAGTTGGCGGCTCTAGGGCTTGGGCAGCCGGCGGGGTCGGGGGTCAAGACGGTCGGTGGGGGTTGCTGCCCGTGCCCATGCCCCCCACAGCCGCCCCCTCCGCAGCCCCAGCCGCCTGCTGCCACCCCGCAGGCCGGGGAGGACCCCACGGAAACGAGCGACGCGCTGCTGGTTCTAGAAGGGTTGGAATCGGAGGCCGAAAGCCTGGAGACTAACAGCTGCTCGGAAGAGGAGCTCAGCAGCCCGGGCCGCGGAGGAGGAGGGGGCGGCCGGCTTCTGCTGCAGCCCCCAGGCCCTGAATTACCCCCGGTGCCCTTCCCGCTGCAGGACTTGGTCCCTCCAGGGCGCCTGAGTAGAGGGGAGCAACAGCAACAACCTCTCCCGCCCCCACCTCCTCCGGGGCCCCTCCGGCCACTCGCGGGCCCTTCTCGGAAGGGCTCCTTTAAAATCCGCCTCAGTCGCCTCTTCCGCACGAAGAGCTGCAACGGTGGCTCCGGCGGTGGGGATGGGACCGGCAAGAGGCCTTCTGGAGAGCTGGCTGCTTCAGCTGCGAGCCTGACAGACATGGGAGGCTCTGCGGGCCGGGAGCTAGACGCGGGGAGGTGAGACTGGCTGGGGGGCTGGCTGACAAACTTCCTTTTCTTGTTTCTTTTCGCCATTTTTCTCCTGCTGACACGATCCTCCTGACAATTCTTAAGATGCGGTCTTCATGAGGAGGCAGAGACTTGGGACCAAGGTGGTGACATCTTGCATTAGGTCAGAGCTAATTGTGGAAACAGCTTTCACTCTTTAAAATAGAGTTCACGCTCCATGACACTTCTCATCTGGTTGGCATCTCTGTTGTTGGAAGATGATTTGAAACCATCTCCCCATCCCCACCCTGGCATGGGTTTTTAAGTTTTTCAGAGGTATCTGTCTGCCATTGCTCCTGGCAGGAAGGTTGCTGAAAGTGTTTGGCCTTTGGGGCAAAAAGCTGGTGTTGGATCTTGCCCACCTTGCTTATTAATCTGTGTACCAGCACCCTATCCTCCTTCACACTCACGCATACAAATGACATGGGGAACTTCAAATGCACCTGGAGGCCAGCAATCAGTTGGGCATCTCTATTCAAAGTTTTAGTGTTTTTCTGGTTGTTTCCTTAGATATACTTGGTATCTCAAGCCTGTGTGCTGACCACTGCCTATGAGAATAGAAAATATCTTTGCTCTCTCTCAAGCCCATTTGAGAATTCTTAGTATCAGTGAGGTATAGAGTATAGATGTTTGTATATGAGTTCTAGGCCAGTTGATGAAAAGCCCAAACTTAGACATTGAGTTTTTTCCTGCATTTCTGAAGGGTGGACTGATCTTTGACATCCAATGTTAGATCTGTAGTGTTGGTTTAGAAAGCTGTCAACTTTTGCGTCAATGAAATGAGACTTCCCTTGTGGTAACTGCCATTGTGGTTTGTACTTCTGAATGGGTTCTGAGAAAGATTGGAATTGGTTTTGGTGTGGTTTATGTGATGGATTCTTGAGACACTGACAGCTATAAACCAAGGCTAGAGAACAAGTATAAATTGATAACCTTACTGTGTGCTAGAATCACTTGGGGAGCTTTTTGAAAAGATGGGTATGTCTGGGGCCTAAGAGTTTGAATTTTTAAAAAGCTCCCCAGTTGATCTTGGACTAGAAACCACTTATGCATGGACTTCTCAAGGGAACTTGGGTACTCCAAGAAGAAAGTGTTTTTTGGCTTTCTTGCCCTTTCTGAACAGCTGTGCTGGGCTCAGTTCAGCTGGGCTCATCTTGGGAATCAGGCCAAATCCAAACTTCCTAAAGAAGTCAGTGTATTGTCCGTTCAGGTAGGCCAGTGTGTCTGCATTTCCCTCCCAATGAATTCATGCTGGGAGCTCAGTTGTTAAAAAGTATGTGGCTGCTGAAACAGCTTTTTTTGTGGTAGACTCTGTATTCAATGCTCCACTTAACCAGTACAGATGAAATTTTCATCGGGTGGGGGGGTGGGATTGAAGCTATGGGCAATGACCTAGGATAGATTGCTAATTTTCTTGTGGTTTGTCTTGCCTTTGTTCCATATTGACCAAGACTTAGTCTAAGATTCCAGAGACGCCAAATAGGAGGTATGGCGTGAAATTAGCTGCTACGTCTAATAGATTAGGAAGAGGAAAAGCATATGACATTATATGGTTTTTTGCCTTTGGAAGCAGAATTTAATGGTCATTGGCTGCTCTGTCACCAACCCTCACACTAAGCACAATACGGATTTCTGCTGCAGAGCAAATTGGGCTATAGCTCTGCAAAGAAGCTTAGTTCAGGGCACTGGAGAATTACATTTTTTGGTCCAAGGGCTTTTTCTGATGAATTGAAGAAGAGCTAGGTATTTGTGTATAAACGTTTGGTTGACTGCTGTTTGTAGGCAGCATGTTGAACAGGGAATGTGAAAGTCTAGATCCCATTTAGAACTCCAACATCAGCTGTGAGATGGAGGGCAAATTTGTCATCTTCATGCTTCCCTTTTTTCCCCGTCTGTAAAATGGGAGAGTGACGACTGTTGTTCTTGTCCTTATAGGAATAGATTGTTGACAAGAGATATCTGGATGGAATATTTTGTCCTTTTTAGAAGAGAAGTAATAAGACTGAACTGGTAAATTTTTTTATGCTTAGGATTTGGTGCTGCTTCTTAGCTTTTCCACAGCTTACTATGTGCCAGTCTTGCTGGCAGCCTCACAGCTGTGAGAAACTTGGTGAGTCTGGCCAGAGTAGTTGTGATTTCTGTGGATCTGCACCTCCTAAGTAAGTCTGCAATGTTGGGAGGAAGGATGAGTTTGGAATTTTAGCTTGTTCTCTTGTTTTGATGGGTTGGACCTGAAAGTGGTGAGAAATTTCAGTCTTTTGCCAAAGGGTATATGCCTTCCTCCTTGTTGGTTAGAGATAATTATGGGCTTCTGCAGTCTTTGCTGTACAATGTGGGGTTTTAATAGTAACCTCTGGGCATAATACCTTCACTTTTCTCAACATCTGCCTCCCTGCAATCATGTTATAAGGCTTAACAGTTCCCATATTTTAACACTAAGCAAATCTTCCTTTAAGATGCTTTTGAGTCTGCTAAGTGGACCTGCCTTGATACACTGCATCTTAATATAGTATGAGTTAGTTTAGAGAACTCTTTTTAAGTGAAGTAAGAAGTGGACCCACCAACTAACCAGGTTTCTGTTCTGAGGAACTGAGCTAGGCCTTATAACATACATATGTTGAAATTCAAAGAGCTGGGCTTGATGCCTGTGGGCCTCGATGCAATATAGAACTGCTATTTCAGGAAAACCAGTGGAGTTCCCTTGTCTGTTTCTCATATGTTGACCTGATTGTCTGTCGTCTTTTGGATTTGGTGAGAAATAGCGTTTGATCTGACCATCTTTAAAGCATCATGTAATACACACTTGATTGGAAATAGGTCCCTTGTTCACGTTTCAAGATTTGTTTTTACCGAATTAACAGTTGTGAGGCTATTACTGGCAGTCTTCATAGCAATGAAGTGGAGAAATGGAGAACCATTCTGCAGTGGTTTCCTATCTATTTGAGAAAAAAGATGCAATTCTAGAAAAAGAGGCAGGCTGCCTTAACCTCAGTTTTAGGGCCCTGCTGTCATGGACAGACCTGGCAGACATGAGAAACCTTTTTCACTGTTTTCTTGGGTCTTCAGGTCTAAAGGGGTCTTTTTCAGTCATGGCATGACATGTTGAAAGCAAATGATTTTATGGTGCGGTGAGGAAGTTCTAATTTTATGTTTGGGTGTGTGGTCCACACTCTGTTGATCTTTTTAACTGTTTTCCACGAAGTGTTTGTGGTTGGCAGCTCTCTTTTAGAATGAGCTCCCTGGCTTTAAAAATCTCTCTCTGTCCATTTGAGTCTTGTGCCTTTCACTCCTTAACATTCTCCCTGCCAACATCATTCTTAAGGTTTTAGACCTTGGACTATGCCTCTTGGCTTTTCCCTGGAAGTTCCCTCTATAGGTTCTGTAGTTGGAGTTTTGGATCTGACCTTGCTGCACAGATGTCTGTGTATTGGAACTAAAAATGAACACATGGTTTTTGTGCCTGTAGCACATGAACAGACACTGGCTTATGACATGTTGGAAATGGCACAGGCTGGCTGACTTGGCACTGTGTGCTTTAGCAGGGGCAGAGGTACATTGGAGCTGTAAAACCTGATATTTGGACATTCTAATTTGGAAGTTAGTTTTAGAAAAGGACATGTAAAATCTTAGGGCGTCAATAGAGGGGATTTATGGGCAAGAAAGGGAGGTCATTACTATTTCATTGTTTATATTTTAGGTTTCAAGGAATTTGAAAACTGGCCACTGGGTACATCTACATGTTGTTGTTCTGTCTAGTCTAATGCTTTTAACTCCTTTTAGCCCATAAATCTGTTGCAGTGCAATTTATAATTTGCAAAGAGGAAATGGATAGAGGCATTCTGTCTCTTTGTTACCTACAGCACAGGCAGTAGCAAAGCTGACACAAAGGACTGCTAGCCTTAGAGAAGACCTTTGCCTAAGGCCGTCTGTCCTTGTCCTGTTCTGTTACCTGAAGCATAGCCCACCAAATCCTATCCCATCCCACCCTACCCCTCAAGTCTTTCTACTAAGATGCAAGTGGCCCACTGGCAAAGTTACAGTGGCGTAATTGCACCCTAATGCTTGTCAATGTGATCTGGAAAGGAATAAATAACATGGAAGTGTAGTATAGAAGGGTTAGTTTAAAATGTTATCTGGAGCCGTATCATTCATACTGCTCTCCAGAAAACAGCAGGTCAGCTTAGAATGGGCTTTCATCATTCCAAATGGTTCATACATACAAAAGGGGATATATAAAGTATGTGTACTTGAATAATAATAAAATGTATGTACTTAGGCACCCATCACTGACCTTATAAAATAGAATGTTATCAGTAGCTTTGAAGAGCTGAATGTTGCTTCCTAGTTACATCTTGCTCCTCCCCCAGGTAACTACCGTCCTTAATTCTCTGTGAATCATTCCCTTGCTTTTTTTTTTTTTTATAGTCATCTAGATTGATTTTTTCATGAATAACTGCTATTAGAATGCTCTCAGGATACTTGAGACAGAAACTGGTTTGGGTTTTTAGTTAGGCAGTGTCTCCCTGAAGAGAGAAGGAAGCACACATATTTATCAGTAGTCTTTCAGCCTCTCAGACCTCTTACCTCTGCAAGCTTCCAGCCATGAGGTTCCCTTATTTGCCAGGAAAAACTATCCTGGCGCTCTCAAATGGCTTTGCCTGGATTCAGATGTTTTTCTTTTTCTAGAAACTATGATTTTTCTTTTTCAAAATGCTGGGGGTGGGGAAGAAGATGAGCCGAAGTGAGAAGGCCTCCGCAAGATGTGTGCATTTGGGTCCTGCCGTTCTTCAGTGCTTGGCACTGAAGAGACTCGTCCCCAGCATGGGCAGATGGCAGAGTAATGCAGCTTCCTTTGAAAAGAGGCAAATGGCCAAATGGCTGAGGTGTGAACTTTTTGAAAGGCCAGTGCTTTAGGTTTCTACTTGCTGAGTTTAATGTTGTCCCCACAAGTTATCAAATAAAAATCAGCTTGGAAGCTCTTCAGCAGTCTTAAAGTTCATGTCCAGTGGAATTAACTTTCCATTCCAGCCCTCTTGTTGAAATTGTTGGAACCAAGCTGCAGGCAGCCATGAGCAACTTTTATAAACAGAGGGATTGTGTGTGGTTGTGTCTTGTTTTCTTGCAGCAGCCTCTCTGGTGTGCTGTGGGTGGGGTACTCACAGAGTGCATCATCACCAGATTCCTCAAGGCTCAGCATGGAGGAGGTTGCAGAGGGAGTGTGAAGATAGGTCAGGAGAAGGCAGAACCAGTGTTTCGGCTCTTTCTGAATAAGGCCTTCGTGGTATGGTTTTGGAATTTTGTTTGAAATGAATTCTGAGAAGCTAAGGTGAAAACACAAATGCATAAACATCTTCTGAAGTCAAATAATTTTAAATAGAATTTCATTTTGGATTTTCTTTGCTTCTGCCCCTCCCCCATTGGTACAGTTTATAGTTGAAAAGAGTTTACATTCTATTTAGACCTTTGGGTGAGAGTATTTTTGGAAGATGAGCCAGCTATAATGCCTGGAGTTAAGCACTCAGTTCAGGGGCTGGATTTTTTTAGGAATTTTTTTTAAGCATGATATATTGAGGTATAATTTATATGCCACAAAATTCAACTTTTCAAGGTGTCCAAGTCTATTAATTTTGACAGAGTTATATAGTATCTTAACCCCTAAAACAATCAGCATATCACATATTTCCGTCACCTCAACAAGTTCTTTCCCTTGTAGGCAATTCAGTCATTCCGAGGTGAGTTTTCTGAGTTTAGTACATTTCTGGGCCAGGAAGTCTTTGTCAGAGTTTGGAAAAATTTTTTAGAGATGGAGTCTCGCTTTGTTGCTCAGCTGGCCTTGAACTCCTGGACTCAAGTGATCTTCCCGCCTCAGCCTCCTGAGTAGCTGGGATTTCAGAGCCTTGAATTTCTTTCATTTCCCACTGAAAAGCCAGTTGAAATTGGTACAAAGTGAGGTTACCTTTGGTGTCTTAACCAAAAGGAGATCTGGGTTTTCAGACTGGTGCCCTGGAACAGTATTAGGAAGTCTTGGGGGGAGAGCTGTGTGACTGGCAGCTCAGACAGGGGAATGGGCCCTCTTGGGTGCCAGGCAGAGTCCCTCACCTGAGGAGTCCCACTTGTTAGCTGTGATGGCTTTTACCCACACCTTGGTGCAATTGTGAAGAAATCAGAGGACTTCGAGGTGGAAGATTGCATGTGCATCCTGTAATGCTGTTCTCAGGTTGGAATATGTTCCCTGGGACCTCCTAATCCTAGAGACAGGCCCAGAGGGAGAACTTACTCTGAGCTGGCTCTTGTTCAGGTCAAGAGCCTTCTTCTTGGCTCCCAAATGAAAATCAACTCTGCATGTGAATTCCTTCCTTTTGAAATGGACTTGCTAATTACCACTCAAGGTGTTTTACTCTTTTAATATACTGGGTAGGGAGAGGTCCAGAGGGATTTCTTATTGCTTTGTAGGCCGGTGAATTCTATAGCCAAATCTATTTAAGGAATTGCCTTAATTATCTTACTTTCCCCTTTAAATTTTAGGCTTTATTGTAAGAGTGTTTCTGATAATGACTAGGATTTGCTTTGTTTTTCAGTGCATCTGCAACTGGGTGTTGTGGTGATTTAAGTGCATACATGCTCATTTCTCCTCTTTATTTTCTCTGTGTGCTTTCTCACCCCCTAGGAAACCCAGGTTGACAAGAACTCAAAGTGCCTTTTCTCCGGTCTCCTTCAGCCCCCTGTTCACAGGTAAGGGTGATATCTTTTTCTTTCTTCTGACATCTGAAAGCAGGAGTATTCTGAGACCTGTTGGGACATACACTTACAAATGTATCTCAGAGGGAGCTTCAAGCCTGTCTGCAGTTATTTCCTTCATTCTCTGCCCACTGGGTTTGGGGTAAGACTTTTTAATGGTGTGGAATGTGTTCTTGACTTTGCTTTATAGTTGCATAGAAAGGCTGCTTGTTGGTAATTGGGTGGCCCTAGCAGTTATGCAGTGCTTAGTTCAGGGTCACTACATATAAATTAAAAGTAGGAATTACAAATTTATGGGCTCACAGTGCATAAAAGACTCTCTAGAAGTCATGCAATTCCTGTCCCTGCTTCCAAGGGAGTTCGTGATTATCTAATAAAAATGATCCATGATTATCTGATCTATTTTTAAAGACTTTGGGTGAAGGGGATTACATGAGCTCTTGTCTTACCCATTTTTGGGGTAAGCAGTTCTTGCAGCTGTTAGAGTTCTTCATTGTACCTAATTTAAGTCTCTCCTCTTGCAGCCAGGAACACAGTTGCTAAAGTAGGAAGGCTGTTGAATATCTTTTGGGTAATGGGTAATTGTCTTCTCATTTCATGGGTAAAGGCTCCCGTTTTTGGAGAGGGAGACCTTCTATTAGATCAGTTAGATGTGAAGCTCCTGTTTGAATAAAGTGTAGAAAAGATGATCTTTACCACACTGCCTCAAGTCTCAGAGACTGAGCACTCATTGGTTGTGACTGCGAAGCCTTTAAAAAAAAAAATCCCAGTCTCAAACTCCTTTGGATATTGTGTCCCTCAAAAAGGTGATTAGAAGAATTATGATTTGGGAATGGACATTTCCAGGAAGATGTTAAGCAGGCCACTGGGACCCACAGTTGGGTAGACTGCCATGAGCTGTCAGAATAAGTGAATTGGTACCTGTATAGATATCTGCTGTAGTGGAGAAGGAGATCTCTGTTCTTACCCAAGCCGAGAGTTAAAAAATCTTATCCTGTGGCAGCATGTCTTTCTAGTTAATAGTTGTTTCCTCCTTAAAGTAAGGAACACCCACATTTGTAGTTTCAGGTTCAGGGCAGCCTTAGCCCCCTTGAATTACATCCTTTATGTAAGTGCTGTACCTACAGTCTAGACCTCCCTGACCTGTCAGGAAACACACTTGTCCGGCCGGTTGCATTGTTCTGGGCAGCCAGGCTCTCGGTTACCAAACTGTGTGTTGAGTCCAGTACCAGCTTCCTAGAATGTCCACATGACTTTTAGAAGAGCTTTTCTGTTTATCTTAGTGTTGGAGACCTTTGTAAAAAAAAAAACTATGCATTTAGGTTCTGAAAACCTAAATACTCAGGAGGTAATGGTCATCTCATTGTCTTTACTGGGAAGCATTAGAATACTAGCTGAGGGGATAATTCAGCCCTGAATAAGAAAAGGGTGATGGAAGCAATACCCTAAGGGCTAAATTAGAGATATCCTGCATTCTGACCTGTGGATCAGGCCTGCCAAAGCAAACCTATTCCTGGCTATTAACCTGTGTTAATAAAATACCCTTCCTCCTCTGATGACTCAAGGAGAGGAGTGGCAACAGGTAGTGTATATGGTAGAGAACAGAACTGCATGACATGCTGGGAAGTTAAGAGAAGCCATGTGCCACATCCCGCCAAGCTCCTTTGGAGAAGCTTCCTCTAAGATTACCTGACTTTTGGCTGACTGTGAAAGTTGTTGATTTTTAGGATTGTAAATGCACTTTCAGCCTTTGTAGCTTTAGCTATTAAGAACTGATATCTTAAATGGTAGATTCTCTCATGGGTGAATACTCCGGAAGATCTGGATGTGGAAAGCCATCTAGGAAGAAACTAGGGCTAATGTTGGAAGTTTTATCTGGATTCAACTCACCTTGCACTCCTTATATCTTTCTAGCACTTGCTTTCCATGTCTGTTTGGGCATATAACAAGCCACTTGCTTTGTTCCTAAGGCAGAGATTGCTATACACGTCTGAAGAGATAAATAATGCGGGTTCCATTGGATAAAGAGGACCCCTTTTTTAATGTTAGATCATAAGTCAGTGACAGAACTAGAATTACATGGCTTTTCCACTGTCAATTCCATGTTTTTGTCCCAAAGAATTCTTGACCCTCAACAGGGCAAAGGAATGATAGAATTTAAAAATTTACTTTCCTGGTGATCAGGGGTGATTTCAGCCCTGGGGAGCATTCCATTTTGAGCTTTTTGAGAGCCGTGGACCTGTAGCCTTGTTGCTTGCCCTTTGCTACCTTCGCTTTCAGCCTCAGCTTTGGGCAGGGTGCTTCTTTAACACGCTTGCTCCGTGAATCCTTCAGGTGAAACAGTGTCGCTTGTGGACGTGGACATTTCTCAACGGGGCCTGACCTCTCCACACCCTCCAACTCCCCCTCCTCCTCCGAGAAGAAGCCTCAGCCTCCTAGGTATAGTCTGCTCCACTCTCTGCCTTCTTGCCCTAGTGGGAGGGTGATCTCCCAGGACTTGTTCTTGGCTGGCCAGGAGCCAACCAAGCATCTGGGTTTCTAATGATGACTGTCCCTTTCTCAGGACCTCTGTCAACTGTCTAAGCAGTTAAATGGGTCTCTTACCTGCATGCTATAATATTTACTGTCCATATATTAATTAGATTTACATTTATCTTGCCCTGAATCTACTGCTGTTGGGCTGCTTTAGGAATATCCTTACTCTGCTGATTTCTAAGCAAAGCAAACCAGATTAAGATGATTGTTGCCTTCTGTAAAAAGCTGGGATGAAGGTCAGGCCATGTTGCCCCAGAGGGCAACCTGATAATCCTTCTCCCTCTCCTCTGCCTTCACCTTGCCCATTCTGTGCTCATATTTCTGAACCTCTTGCTTTTGTTCTCTCTTCTAGATGATATCAGTGGGACGCTGCCTACATCTGTCCTTGTGGCTCCGATGGGGTCTTCCTTGCAGTCTTTCCCCCTACCTCCGCCTCCTCCACCCCATGCCCCAGGTTAGCTTAGTTTAGAGACAAGACTTGTAAGAGTTGGGAGTACAAAGTGATACTCTGTACCGTGAAAGGATGGGAGAAATCTATTTATGGAATAACAATTTAGGAGAAAGCTTAAATTTTTTCTCCTTGGCAGGGCCAAACTCCTTGGAAATGAGGCTGAGAACTGGTTTTTCTAACCTGTTTTCTTTATGGAATGAATCTGACTTTTATTAGGGATAAAAAACTATTGAGTTTTTCATCTCTTTGCTGCTGAGACTGTTTTGCAATCCTTGAGTAGATGTCACTTAAGAAACTGCCTTAATGTCAGGATAGTGAGGAGGTTTAATGTGTTGCTGTTTTTCAAGTTTCTGTGGTTTTTCTAAGCTTTTAGTATTTACTGCAGCCTTGTAAATAAGTACCAAGCATTTAGTAGCCCATACCTGCTTTGCCAGCTTCCAGTACCCAAGGAAAAAAATGAATGAAATCGGCATTCTTTTCTGCTTGCCTGGCAAAATCGTTACTCTTCCTGGGCAAGTAAGCGAGTCACTATTTCCAAGGCTGCTTTATCGGCACTTCACTTCGAGGTGGGAGAAGTTGGAATCGCTCTAGGCTGGTGAAGGCCCTGAAGTAGTCACCTTAGTCAGGTTAGTGAGCAGCTCCCCTCCCCTTTCCTGGGGTTAAGTGCCCCCACCCATCCTTCACAGCTTACACGAGCCCACACAGCTTTTTGTTCTAGCCCATCCAGCTCTTTCCCACTGCTTTGGCTTCCACCCTTTCCAGCTTAGCTTCTAATGCCTTGCCCCTCTTCAGTTAGCATCTGTTTTGGGGGGAGGGTCTACTTGTGGTCGGGAGCAGCAAGGCCAAACAAGTGACCACACTCTCTTGCCCTGCAGATGCATTTCCCCGGATTGCTCCCATCCGAGCAGCTGAATCTCTGCACAGCCAGCCCCCCCAGCACCTCCAGTGTCCCCTCTACCGGCCCGACTCCAGCAGCTTTGCAGCCAGCCTTCGAGAGTTGGAGAAGGTAGGTGGTGCCTAAGGACTGGCAGCTCCCCTCTCTTCCACTGGCCAAATTCTGTACCTAGGCCCTCCTTTATTGTTTTTAGAGGAGGAGTGGTTTACTCGCCACCATATTTACAGTGACAGAACAGTATGCTGCTGTTATTAATTGCATAAGAGATGTGATGAAATCGAATTTGGGATAAAAGATTTGGACATGATAAAGGAAGGTTGTGGAGAAATGTTTACATAGTCTAAGGTGATTTTGATAGATAACTGACTCCATTCCCTCTTCTTTTCTGGATAGGGCCCTTGGTAAAGGAATTATAGAATTATTCTTTTGTTATCTTGGAGTACTAAAAGTATAATGAGCCTGGCATTCGTTGCTAATGGTCGAGACACTTGTAGTGGCTTTTACCTATTGAAATGTTTTGGAGAATGGGGGGTTTTTCCATGGTAAGATAGATTGTACTGAAAACTTTGACATTTCTCTGTTCTGATAACTAGTTGACTGCTTCTTGTCTTTGATAGTGTGGTTGGTATTGGGGGCCAATGAATTGGGAAGATGCAGAGATGAAGCTGAAAGGGAAGCCAGATGGTTCTTTCCTGGTACGAGACAGTTCTGATCCTCGTTACATCCTGAGCCTCAGTTTCCGATCACAGGGTATCACCCACCACACTAGAATGGAGCACTACAGAGGTAAGTGATGCTAGCGTTTTAGGAGAGCCTTCGCTCCAACCCCCTTTGCCTTTCTTCACCTTTGCTGTCTGACTTTTCAAAGGAAGGATACATAGGAATGGAGCTATGAGTAGGGAAAGATCTCTTAGACTCAATTGATATGGGCACTGATTTCAGTCACTAGAAGAAAGGTTGTGGGGGTAAAAGGGAAGGGAGAGTAAGGGTTCCATTCAAAAGTCTTCTCAGCATCTTGTCTCCTAATTGGAGGGCCTGAACAGAGCCGTTGAAGAGGCTTTCAAGAATAGAGCCAGTAAAACTCTTTAGGTAGAAGGAAGAAACAACCTAGGACCATTAGACAGATTCTCCCAAGCTTTGCTTATAATTAACCTTACCATTTAGAGATATTTTCTGTTAAAATATACATACAAAGAGGGGAATATAGTATTGATCCTGTGACTGTTCTGTTCTGAATTTCTTTGCCGGATAGTCACTTCCTCCCAGGCAGCATGATGATGTTAAAATCCTCTTTAGGTTAGGTTTATAGTCTCAGGAAATATTCATCAAAATGCTGAGCATTTATGGGATCAATGTGCTTTAGACTATCAGCCATCTTCCTGGTGGTGGTACTTCAAGTTCTGGTCATGCCGAGAAGTTGACTTGTTAAACGCAGCTCGCTCTGGATTGACTTTGCATCTGAGCATTCTGTATTTGGGGCCAGAAACTTGTGATGGTCATTGGTTGTGGGGCTGGGTAATACATGCTTTGTCAAAATACCTGATTATGCTATAAAAAAAAATGTAGAGAACTTTGGGGAGTTTCAGGGACTTGCCCCTCCCATCCCTCACAGTTTTCCCACGTGTGTTCAACCTTAAACAAATTTCCATTAGACATTGTGTCTCAAATAAAAGCCCATGTCACGCTCTTCTCAGGCATCACGGAGTCTTCCCACTCTTAGCCTGTGCTATGTTGGATTTATTTGCATCTGGTTCCCTTGTAAGGCAGGAAGTAGCTGTTTAGGTCAGCGCAGCTTTGTCTGTGGTTTTTTCTGCTCCTATCTCTTCAAGTTTTTATTTTTTGGAGACAGAGTCTCACTCTGTTGCCTGGGCTAGATTGCCATGGCGTCAGCCTAGCTCACAGCAACCTCAAACTCCTGGGCTCAAGCGATCCTACTGCCTCAGCCCCCCAAGTAGCTGGGACTACAGGCACGCGCCACCGTGCCTGGCTATCTTCTGCCCCCGTCTCTATCATAGAGATGAACGAAGAGAAAGGGACTTCAGTCCAAAGGCCTGAGAATGAATTAAATAACTGTGTGTGTGTGGGTCTACTACCTATTTTCCTGCTATTCCTAAAAACAGAAATCAAACACAAGTAAAGTACAAAACAAAGCATTTCAGAGTGAAGTATTTTATTAAACCTATTAAAATGACTAGGCCATGGGAATGATGAATAAATGCTTGACCTTGAAATTCCTGATAGGTGAGATGCCAGGAATGAGAGCCCTTTCAGATGGTTCTCCAATTACTTTTATTCAAAGGGACTTTTCTTCCTTGAATAAATGGAATTTTAACAGAAGTCTGTGGGCCTTTCAGTTGCCAATTTGCAATGGAACATTTGTCTTCTTTTTAAGTGATACTGTAAGAGTAGCTAGAGAGACTCAGATCTGCAGAAAATTGTTTTGAGTAATTAGTATCCCTTTTTTGTATCCTTTTTGTGGGTGATTCCTTTGGAATCTAGGGCTTTAGTTTTCAGAGTATGTTGTTTTGTTTTTTTATGTCATGGGAGTTAAGATTCCCCTTTCCCTTTGGAATTCTAGTTTCAGGTGGGATCTTTGTAACATGTTGGGGCATGGGATTTTAGACGTTAAGGAAGGAAAGACTTAGATTTTTATTTTCTGTGCCTGACACATACATGAATAAGACCTGCAAAACTGCTCCTGTCTTTCTTTGACTATTCCATATGGTCTTCATAGAAAGTATATACAGTTGACCCTTGAACAAACTGAATTTGAACTGCAAGGGTCTACTTATATGTGAATTTTTTTCAATAAATATATTAGAACATTTTTTGGAGATTTGCAACTATTTGAAAAAACTCACAGATGGCTGTATAGCCTAGAAATATCAAAACAATTAAAAAGTTAGGTATATCATGAATGTATAAAATATCTGTAGGTATTAGTCTCTCTTAACATTTACTACCATAAAATATACATACATGTATTATAAAAAGTTAAAATTTATTAAAAGTTATGCACACAGACCACACGCTCACAGCACCTTTGCAGTTGAGAGAAATGTGAACGAACATAAAGATGCTGTATTAAATCATAACTGCATACAATTAAGTATAATATGTATTATACTGTTACATATATAGTTTTGTGGGTTTTTTGTTTTTTTTTTTTGAGACAGATCTGGCTCTGTTGCCTGGGGTAGAGTGCAGTGGTTCATCATAGCTCACTGCAACCTCACGTTTCTGGGCTCAAGCTATCCTCCGGCCTCAGCCTCCCAAGTAGCTGGGATTATAGGCATGTACCACCATGCCCGGCTGATTTTTCAATTTTTTGTAGAGATGGTGTTTTTTTATATGGGTTTTGTTCTGTTGCCTAGGCTGGAGTGCAGTAGTGCAATTATAGCTCACTGTAGCCTCAAACTCCTGGATTCAAGTGATCCTCTTGCTTCAGCTTCCTGAGTAGCTAGGACTATAGAAATAAGCCACCACACACAGCTAATTTATTTTGTAGACACGGGGTCTCACTATGTTGCCCAGGCTGGTCTTGAACTCCTGGCCTCAAGTGATCCTCCCACCACAGCCTCCCAAAGTGCTGCGATAACAGGCATGAGCCACCATGTCCAGTCCCTGTAATAATTTTGTAACCACTTCCTGTTGCTATTGCAGTGAGCTACAGTGTTGCATTGCTTGAAATGTCTTGTGGCACTAATCATCTCCACATGAGTAATTGTCTCTCCAGTAAATTGTGTATTGCAGTAAAAAGTGATCTCTTGCAGTTCTCTTAATTCATCATGTTTAATACATTACTGTAAACCTTGAATATCGCCATCGAATTCATATGAAGTGCCACTAACGATGCTGGAAGTGCTCCCCCAAAACAAAAAAGCCACGACATTACGAGAAATATTGTAATTGCTTGATATGTGTAGTGGATTGAGGTCTCACCATTTCAAGATAAATGAATCCAGTGTAAGGACCATTGTAAAAAAAGAAAAGGAAATTCATGAAGCTGTTGATGCAGCTATGCCGGCAGGTACAAAAACCTTGCACTTTTTGTGAGATACCTTTTAATGTCATATTGAAAATGCAGCTTTTATGTGGGTGCTGGATTGCTATAAGAAGGGCATACCTATAGCCTTTAATAAGATTTAAGAAAAAGCAAAGTCATTATATGACAACTTAAAGCAAAAGGAAGGTGAAGTAATTAAAGCTGGAGAACTTAATGCCAGGAAAGGATGGTTTAATAATTTTAGAAACAGGTTTGGCTTAAAAAACATCAAGGTAACAGAAGCAGCAGCTTCTACTGACCAAGAGACAGCAGACAAGTTCCCAGATAGCATTAAGAAAACAATTGAGGAGAAAGAATATCTACCTGAACAGGTTTTTTTTAATGCAGACGAAGTGCCCTATTCTGGAACAAAGTGCCACAAAGGACATTTATTAGTAAAGAAGAAAAGCAAGCACCAGGATTTAAGGCAGGAGGGGATGGTCTAGCTGCCGTTTTGTGCAAATGCACTTGGGTTTATGATCAGGACTGCTCTTATCTATAAACCTGTTAATCCCCAAGCCTTGAAGGGAGAAGGTAAACACCAGCTGCCAGTCTTGTGGTTGTACAACAAGAAGCTGAGACAGTGAGAACCCTTTTTCTGGGTTGGTTCCATTGACACTTTGTTCTTGAAGTTAGGAAGTACCTTGCCTTTTAAAATTCTTTTGACATTTGGCCATCCAGAACCCCACGAGTTCAACACCAAAGGTGTCAAAGTGGTCTACCTGTCCCGAAACACAACATCTCTAATTGAGCCTCTAGATCAGAGGTTCATAAGGACCATTAAAATTAAGACTCATTACACATAGTACTCTTTTTTTTTTTTTTTTTTGAGACAGAATCTCACTCTATTGCCTGGGCCAGAGTGCCGTGGCATCAGCCTAGCTCACAGCAACCTCAAACTCCTGGACTAAAGCGATCCTCCTGCCTCAGCCTCCTGAGCAGCTGTGACTACAGTCATGTGCCACCATGCCCGGCTAATTTTTTTTTCTATATATTTTTAGTTGTCCAGCCAATTTCTTTCTATTTTTTTAGTAGAGACGGGATCTCGCTCTTGCTCAGGCTGGTCTTGAACTCCTAAGCTCAAACAATCCACCCACCTTGGCCTCCCAGAATGCTAGGATTACAGGTGTGAGCCACCACGCCCGGCCAACACACTTAGTACTCTGTAGAAAAGATTGTCAATGATGTGGAAGAGAACCCCGATAGAACATCATGGATGTCTGGAAGGATTCCACCATTGAAGATGACGTCATTGTTATAGAAAAAGTAGTGAAAGCCATCAAGCCCGAAACGATAAATTCCTGCTAGAGAAAACTGTGTCCAGATATTGTGCGTGACTTCACAACAGGATTTATGACAGAGCCAATCAAAGAAATCATGAAACAGATCCTGGATGTGGCCCAAAAAAAGGTGGGCGGGAGTTGAAGGATTTCAAGATATGGATCTTAGAGAAATGCAAGAGCTGATAGACAACACACCAGAGCAATTAATAGAAGATGATTTGATGGTGGTGAGTGTACTGAGACAGTGCCAGACAGTAAGGAAGAAGACATAGAGGGAGCAGCGCCAGAAGACACATTGACGTTAGACAATCTGGTAGAATGTTCCAATTATTCAAGACCACTTTTGACTTCTTTGATGACATGGACTCTTCTGTGATATGGACACTAAAACTATAAAGCAAATGGTGGAAGGATTGGTACTATAGAAAAACATTTTTAAAGAAGTGAAAAAGCAAAATAAATCAGACAAATTACAGTGTATACTAGGTGTGCCCGCCTCTCCTGGCCTCTCCTGCCTCCCCTCTGCCTCTTCCACCTCTGCCACCCAAGACACCCTCCTCAACCTGCTTAATGTGAAGATGAGGATGAAGACCTTTACGATAATCCACTCCTATTTAATGAATAGTAGATATATTTTCTCTTTATGCTTTTCTTTTCTTTCTTTCTTCTTTCTTTTTTTTTTGGGACAGAATCTTGCTCTGTCACCCTACGTAGTATAGTGTTGTGATCGTAGCTCACAGCAACCTCAAACTCCTGGGCTCAAGTGATCCTCCTGCCTCAGCCTCCTGAATAGCTGGGACAGGCACATACCACTGTACCTGGCTAATTTTTCTATTTTTAGTAGAGATGGGGTCACACTCAGTGATCCTCCAGCCTCGGTCTCCCAGAATGCTAGGATTACAGGCATGAGCCACTGTGCCCAGCCCTTATGATTTTCTTTTTCTTTTTTTTCTTTTTGAAACAGAGTCTCACTCTGTTGCCCGGGCTAGAGTGTCATGGTGTCATCATAGCTCACAACAACCTCAGACTCCTGGGCTTAAACAATCCTACTGCCTCAGCCTCCCCAGCAGCTGGGGCTACAGGCATGCACCACCATGCCCGGCTAATTTTTTCTGTGTATTTTTAGTTGTCCAGCTAATTTCTTTCTGTTTTTTTTTTTCTTTTTTTTTTTTAATATAGATGAGGTCTTGCTCTTGCTCAGGCTGATCTCGAACTCCTGAGCTCAAACGATCTGCCCACCTCGGCCTCCCAGAGTG
>CAUYSK010092383.1:0-29802 GCA_963575035.1 Avahi laniger | reverse complement strand
AAAAAAAAAACCTTAAAGATAAACCCCAGGTCTTTATCTTCAAATGTGAGCCCCTGCCCCCTTAAAATCCCATATTTAAGAATTTTTATTTGGAGAGTATCTATTTTTTCCCTGTAGCTTGGTCTTACAAACAATTAAGTTTGTAAGAACTCTCACTATTGAAGCCCATTTATAAGGAAAATGGCCTTTGAAGGAGCAAGTTTGCTTAAAAACTGACTTTCTTAGTTGATTACTTGGTTTAGAAGAGTTGACTCCATGGGTTTGGATAATTTACGTGTTGTAAGGGACATGGATGACTTCTTGTGTCCAACCGACGTGGAGGTCTTAAACACACAGCTTGCGGGATCCATGGGTCACCGTCTTCATTCAAATACACTGGGCTTCCATGCCATGGCACTTTCCTCGGGTCTCCAGAGGATTTTGTGTTGGTTGCATTTTAAAGCGACTTGTTCCACAGGTATGCAGGGAGGCACCTCAATTCAGCACTAAATTTGAAATTCTGGGGCCCAAATTCCATGTTTTCATAAAAAGCTCTTGCAGTGATTCTGATGTGCATAAAGACCAGTGTTTCAGAGCTCATCAGACAACTTCTCTGTCAGTTCTCCTTTGTTCCATCCTTCTCCAAGAAAGGATTCAGTCATAGGTTTCCAGGATGTACCAGAGTCTTGTAAGACTCCCATCAGATGGGCAGTGGCAACCCCGAGCTCTTGGTGAAATGGAAAAGGCTGGGTAGTGCATACACTTCTGCATGCTTCCTCCTGCCCTGCTCACCCAGATTTGCACTTTCTCCAGGGCCTCCTAACCCTGAAAGCGGTCTGAAGTGGGTCTGAAGATGCTGAGTGCAGCCTGGGGGAACCGCATGTGTGTTGTGGATAAGAGGGTGGAGGAGTGAGCATTGGGTTGACTGGTGCTGGCACACACACATTAATTTTAGGGTCCTCATCTGCTTTGGTAGACAAATCACAAACATTTCTATGAACAACCACATCTATTATGCAAATTGGTTTCCATCTGCTGGTCTGTTGAGAATAATCTTCTGTAATTACAACAGCTATTTACTTATGGGCAAATCAGCCATCTCACCACCTTCTCCATCCGAGAGAGGCTTCCAACTGCTGCAGGAGCCCGCGTGTCTGGAAGGGTGGGTGGGCGCTGATGTTGTGAGTTAGGGCCCAGGACGGGAGGATCCGCCATCCCTTCAGCCAGTGAGTAGCGATTAGACTCCCTCATGCTTCTCTGCACCAAGATGTCTAGGACATAGTCTTCAAGGGTTTTACAGCTAGTAGAGAAAACAAGTCACCTGGAACAAATTGAAGAGAAGCTCTGAAATGTGTGGTTCTGCTTAGAATCGGTACGGTGAATATTCAGCAAGGAAGACACTGGTGTAGACTAAAGAATTCTGAGATGGCTTCCAGGAGAGGAACTTGCCCTGGGTTTTGGAAGAGAGGAAGGATTTCTGGAGAGGCCTCGGATAGGAAGGACGTCCAGGCCCAGAGCAGAGGCTGGAGGAAGGAATTAGCACAAGGTAGCCTGTCTGGGTACAGGGCAGTAGGCCTCCCAGCCTGGAAGTAACTGACGTGCATTCAACAACCAGCCTCTGGCCTGTGCCTTAGCAGACCCTCTTAGTTATCCGCTGACAACAGTGAGGGAGGGAGGGAGGCTGAGCCAGGTGAGGTGAAAGTAGATTGCCTAAGTTGTCAAAACCGGAAAGGTTGAGAGTCAATGTTGGAAATGGTAGCAGGACAGAGCACAATGGACGTTCTGGGAGCCTAAGGGGAGTAATTGGGACCTGGCTCTGTAAGATCTTGATCTACGGTGAGATCACAGCGTTGGGTGGATGAATCAGATTAGGGGTGTGGTGGGGGCGTGGGGAGGGTGGTTGGGCTTATGTTTCTGTATCTTTCATCATCCCCCCCAATGTGTTTTTTTTCACCTTGATTTTGTAAATTGAAGAACCCAGTAATAGTATTACCCAGTAGGACAGTGCAGAAACTACCCTCCATGTATTTTACAGATAAGGAAAATGAGACCAAGAATAAGAGTGTCACCAGCCATTTTATCTTTTTTTAGTAGTTAGTCACAGGGTGCTGGCTCTCTTGGAATGCAGTCTGTCACTCTTACTTATAATTAATAATAACATTGATAATGAAGGAAATTGAACACGGGAAATTCAGTCCGTACTTTTTGTATAGTTCATGGTACCTGATAGGACACCATCCTTGTGTCCAAACAGCTTCCAATCCAACACGAGGGATTTAAAGTGGTGCAGGGACATAGGAGAGCTGCCAGAGCACGGCCAAGAGCCCGCCTGGCTGCCACCTTGGGGGAAAGGGTCAGGAATCTGAAAGACTGAGTAACCCAAAGAGCATGAAGTTACATAAGGAGGCTGCTAACAGATCGACTAGAATGTGAACTGGGTGAACTAAATATAGTGCCTTCCCCTCACTGTCTAACATATGGAGGGCAGAATTGAGAAGAGGAGGAGAGGCTTGGAGGGAAATCAGATCGGCTGTGGAGAAATCAGGGTGTAATGCTTTCTCTGCACAGTGCGGTCGTAATGTCAGTCGTTCTGTGGCCTGATCACACGTGAGCGCAGGGAGTTTTATGGCAGGAGGGATTTGTACATTATTCATTCACATATTTTTTTCAGAGTATATATCAAGCACCTCATCCATGCCAAGAACTGTGCAAGACTGAGCAAGCAGAGACGAATAGGCCCCGTCCTGGCGCTCCGTGATTCACGACCTAGTCAAGGAGACCCAGATACCCAGGAAGTTAAAATCAGTGCAGTGCTCCGAAGACGGGTGAGTGGAAGGGGTTATGCGAATCCAAGGAGGGCTCCTAACACATGGTCAGGAGAGGCTTCCAGGAAGAGGGGACATTTACTCACCATTACTAGCCCCGCTGGTCTTCTTGTGGGTGTACTTTCCTCTGCACCTGAGGGTATTTGCACTTGCTGATCCCTCCAAATCAAATGCTGCTCCACCTCCCTTTGACTATCTGCTCCTGTTCATCTTCAGGTCTTGGCCTGACACTAATTTTTGAAAGAAGTGTCCCCTGATCTCTCTTCCCTCAAATCTAAGTGATGACTCCTCTGTTACATTTCTCTCCTAATACCCTATTCCTTTCCTTAACAACACAAATATATTTGTATCTAAGTGAATATTTAAATAACTGTTTGCTTTTCTCGCTAGTGTATAAGATCCTCAAGGTAGACTTTACTGTGTTTATTGCAGTGTCTGCCACAGAGAGAGCACTCAGTAAATATCAGAGGGATACATGAGTACAATTAGCCAACAGAAGCGAATCAAGAAACCCTCTGAATCTCAGTTTCTTCATCTGCAAAATGGGATTTTTGTACCTACTCCAGAGGATTTCTGTAGTGTGGTAAGCTGAACAATGTCCCCCAAAGATGCTCATGTCCTAATTCCGGAAACCTGTGACTGTGTTACCTTATATAGCCAAAGGGACTTTGCAGATATTATTAAGGTAAGGATTTTGAGACGGGAGGATTCTCCTGGATTATCCAATTGGGTCTGATGTGACCACAGGGGGCCTCATAAGAGAAGCAGATCAGAGGGACAGAAGGTGATGTGATGACAGAAGCTGCGAGACTTGAAGACGTTCTGTGGTTGATCTTGAAGGAGGAGGAGGGGGCTGAGAGCCAAGGCCTGCAAGCTGGAAGAGGTGAGAAGTAGGTTCTCCCTCAGAGCCTTCAGAAGGAGCTACTCTTGCTGACACCCTGATTTAGCCCTGAAAGGCTCATTTTGGACTTCCGGCCTCTAGAATTATAAGAGGAAAAAGTTGTACTATTTTAAGCCTCTAAATATGTAGTAATTTGTTATAGCAGCAATAGGAAACTAATCCCTGAAGGGATCAAAGGAGATAATGTGTGGGAAGACTGTTTGAAAAGCACAAAGCCAGGAATCATCATTAGTTTATGACAGCTCACCTTTTGTTTATTCCATTTCGCATAGTGCTGTGTAAGTTCAAGATACCATAATGAGGAGAGATGCTCGAATAATAGCCCTATACCCCAAGGAAGGGTATTTTTTCATGGTTTATAATTGCCATAGAGCTTGCAAATCTTCCAGGTCTTATAGTTCTTAATTATGCTCTCATGCATATGCATCAATTACCCACATGCTCCTACCTAGCTTGTTACTGCAAAGATTCAAAAAAAAAAATTTGGAACGGTTTCCTCTGCATGCATCTCCCTCTGAAAATATCCTGTGAAATATATTTCACCTCCACTGCAATGATCTGCTCCAGCTGGGACGCACTTGCCAATCTTCTCCGGCACAGCGGAATCAAACCTCCGCTGTCATCTGCTCCAGTCCTGTGGCCTGTTTGTTCTACCTGGCAATTCTCTCCACATAACTCCCAATGGCTTCATTGCAGATTTGGTTCCCTGGGCTCATGTCTGCTTTGCTGGGTATGGTCTGCAATCCAAGAAAAACCAGGGAGAGCCTGACCTAGGAGCTTGCAGTGGTGGGAAGGAATGGGTGTTGACGTATCTGCTTGCGGTGTCTCCCTGTTAGAAGTGGCTTTGTCAGGTCCGACACTCACAAACCAGGAGTGAGGAAGCCTCTGGTCCACTGAATTCCAGCTGCGTCTCTGGGCAAGAGGGGCAGTGTTACTGGCAAATCAATGACTGTCAAGTGAGTGCATGTGAATTTCTCATGGATCTCTTCTGGTGATTTTCTTTCCCACCTGGATCGTTTACCCGTCTGGGAGTCAGTCCTCCTCTTCCTCTGCTCCATTTCGAGATGCTCACAGGAACTATACTTGCTCCTCTGTGCAGGGGAAATTGAGGTAGATCTTCATGGGGACATGTTCATCAAATGGACCGCATTCCCTCCATCCAACACTAAATCTAGGAATATAATACAAGAGTAGACCTGGCTGGGAGTGGGAGATGGGAAAATAAAAGACACGTTCAGGAAAAGTATGCTCGAAAGGTGTAAAAAATGTGGAAGAACATGATATATAAGGGCAGCAAAACACAGAAACTACAGGAAATAAAAAGGCTTAGGAGATTCTGATCACAGAAGCTTCAATTGACATAGGCTGGGGTTCCTGCCCGCCTGCCCCTGTCAGAAGCTTCCTTCTGAGGTAAGTGCATTCAAGGAACTGCAAGAAGACCTGAGCGAGGGGCCATAATGCAAGGTCAATGTTAGACACTTCGTGCTTTATCACAATAGTCCAGGGCTGCCCACAGCCCCGACTGAGGAGATGATCCAAGACAGTCACAACGGCAACCTGCCCTCCCCGCTTCCTTCTCATACTTTTGTTTGATCTAGAGCAGGTTCCTCAGCAGAGCTGAGCCAATCAGACCCCTCTCTTGAAGTCTGGAATTGGACTAGCAGGGGACTAAGGCAGCTATTTGTCAGAACCTGAGCCCAAAGTGCTTATAGAGATGGGGCCAGAGTCAGCGCCAAGGCAAGCCGAAGTTTCGGGAGCAGAAACCGGGACTGAGGAAGCAGGTCTGCAGAGATGAGAAGACAGCACAGGCCAGAGCCAGGTGGAGATGCGGAGCTATTTGCATGAGAGAGATCAGCAACTTGGGCCCTGCGCCTTCCAGTTTCTTAGATTCTATTTCCAAGTGGCCTGGCTGGGTCAGGGTAACTGTGAGTTCTATATTTTTTCAATAAATTCTCCTGTAAGTGGCTAGCTTAAGTGGTTCTTTCTGTGTTCTTTATATCCAAAAGAAGTTTGAGAAGCAATTGGTGATTGAGCATGCAACGGGACAAACTGATTCAACTTGAATTTGGGGTGTACCCGGGAGGACCGAACTTCCCCAAAGGCTGGAGCCAAGAACACAGCCTCAGAAGAAACAAGCTGGAAATACCATGCTCATGTGTAACTAAGCCGAAAGCTAGTCCTTGTGTTTATGTATACAGTCAGGGCTCTCTATTCCTCACACTAGACTGGGGTAGATTTTCATGATTGCACATCTCGCCTAGCGTAAGTCGGGCTAATGGCCTGCGTTGGAGGAACAGTGCTATGGCAGAGCCCCCAAGACTGAGGACCCAGGTGGAGAGTCTTCTTTGTGGCCTTGGGAGATGGTAGTGGAAATGACCGGCAGGGAAAAAATTGGTCTGGCTTTTCCCTCTTTCCCCCCTCCCCAGTGGCAGCCTGGCCTAGCGAAGGGCTTGTTGTCTCCTTCCCTGCTTTTCTAGATTATTTCTGAGGGATCAGCGCCACACTAAATGCCACCAGCTCTAAATGGCTTCCGATGCTCAAGGCTGCAGACTCAGCACCCACTTTGTCGGCCTAGGTGTTGTCAGCTAGTCAGCAAATGTTTACTAAGCATCCCCTGGGAGCCCATTTCTGTAGCAGGTGCTCTGTGCACTTGGCGTCTATGTGTGAAGAGAACAGTTGATTGACTGCTCGATGTGCTGTTCTGCTGGAAAGGTCCTACTGCTTTGGTGGGCATTGCCAGGGCAACCGGACCAAGAGTCTGTTAATTAATTAATGCAGCAGTCATCGCACTCAACCCTAGCTAAGCAGAAGAGGAAGCTGATTGGAATGATTTTCTTCTTCGTAAGGGACAGGTCGAAGAGAAACAGAGTTTTAGAGCAAAGTAGAGACTTTGCCCTATTTTAAAGCTAACTAGAAAAAGACACAGAGAAAATGGGGTGGGGGAGTTATGGATGAAAATAGTTCATCTCATAACCAAGCAGATGACCAGCAGCAAAATATTTGAACGTTTTCTTAGGAGAGAAGGAAACCACAGCATCAAAGACCTAGAAGCTCAATTACTGAGTTAGAATTCAGGTTCCACGGAAAGGCTAGCCTTCTAAGTAGGGCTCCTGAGAAGATGCAATTAGAAAGACTTGTATAGAAACAGCTGGGAATTCATAAAGACACATATGTGCCTGCGTAATTTTTTGTTTTGCCTAATTGTGTGTGTATGTGTGTAATAACAAAAAATAATTCACGATTTTCCAAATTCTCCATAGATTATTGGTGGTTTATTAATTATTTCATACTAAAACGGTATATAATGTTTTTTGACTTAGAGATGCAAATCTTTTTTTCCCACAGTTCTGGTTGCCTGTTTGTGCTTTGAGCCCCATTCTCAGACCAAAGCTTTTTGGCGGATTCCAAAGGAACTCATTTGTAGGCTGGACTCAGCTAATCAGATTATTTGTGTCTTCCAGAATTTACACTAAGAAAGTAAATTAGTATCGGGGACTTGGATGAGGTAGGACCCTGGTGTTAGGTGACTGTTTTCTTCCATCTTCCAAGAAGCAGGGAAGATGACTGTAGAGAGAAGGAGAATTCACACATTCATTCATTCCTCACTCAATCGAAAGTGTTTATTGAGTGCTTCTGTGAGCCACACCCTCTTCTGGGCACAGATGATACAACAGCGGGTGGAACAAAGTCTCTTTCCTCACGGAGTTTACGTTCTAGTGAGACGGGGTAGGGCGGAAGAAGAAATAAATAAACCTATGCTATGTGCTTAGGCACATAATAAATTCTGTGAAACAAACTGAAGCCCCTAAGGCAATAGTGATTGATGGGATTGAACAGCTGCTGTTTTAGAAAAAGAGGCCAGGAAGGTGAAACCAGGGAATAATCCGTGTGGACACCTAGGGGGAAAGAATGAAGCAGGTAGCTGAGAGGCTTAGGGACAAGTCTTCATGTGGCCCTAGAGAAATGGAGAGAGGGTCATTTTGAGATCTTGCCATCCTTAACTGCTGTTGGTATTGTGAGGTACCCTGCCATACATCTAAGAAATTACTCCTTTTTCGATAAGTCCATTTGAGGGTTTTTCCTTTTTTTTTGCCATTAACAGATTTCATTTGTAAACCCACAAGGTGAGTCTAAGCAATTAAGCGAGGCCACCTACAATTCAGCCAGGGCTCCCTAGCCAGAACATGAGGCTCTTCATCACCACCTGATGGCCTATCCTTAAAGTGCAGGGGCTTCAACAAGGGCAACAACTAGGCTGGGAGAAAAAGAGATGCCCAAGACATAATAACTCAGGGATTGAGGGGCGGAGTGGCTCACGCCTGTAATCCCAGCACTTTTGAGAGGCAGAGGCTGGAGGAACACTTGAGGCCAGGAGTTTGAGACCAGCCTGGGCAGCATAGCAAGACCCTCATATCTACAAAAAATTTAAAAAATATTAGACAAGTGTGGTGGCACACACCTATAGTCCCAGCTACTCAGGAGGCTGAAGCAGGAGGATTGCTTTAGTCCAGGAGCTCGAGGCTGCAGTGAGCTATGGTTGTACTAGTGCACTCCAGCCTGGGTGACAGAGTAAGACCCTGTCTCTAAAAACGAAAAATAAAGAAAGAGAGATAATGACCCTGCAACTGTTTCTTTTTCTTGTCCTAGGGTTAGCAAATTTTGAAATTAGAAAAAATTACGGTCTTGAAAGCATTAAAAGTACATTTATTTGTACCAAGATCCTTCCATTTCAGCTGGAAGGTTCAAGGAAACTTGGGTATATGACTTGTGATGTTTTTGAATCAAGAGCCAGAGCTGGTCCCCATCTTAATCAACTGATACAGATTACTCTTTGAGGATTCAGAGCGATTCTACGGGCAAATCTATGGTATAATTTGTTTCTGGCCTTGTGATCTCGCTATAGCTAAAAATACAATCAATAAAATGGGATCTTTCTAGAATTGTTTGGATCCTTGAGGCACACAAATAAGCAAATGTCAACCAAGAATATAAGTAACACTGCAGCTTGAGGTTATGGCTGTTGCTGCACGTGCATTCAAGGGAAATAATATTTATTGAGTGCTCTGGTGCAAGACACTTGATGTACACCCTTCTGTCCATATTTCCTTCTGTCCCCAAGGAAATAACTCTTTTCTAAAGATGAGGAAACTGAACTTCAGAGAGATTAAGTGACCTGCTGGGTAAGAAAATTCTGATTTGCAGGCTACTGAAGATTAGTCTGGCTGATAAAGCAGGAAAACAATATTGAAAGGATTTGGGTTGCTCACAGAGAATCAGGGCTAAGCTTGCAGAACTTGTTTGCTGAGAGGACCATGTCCACTGTCAGAGAGAATCAGAGGCCGGTGTGTGCACCGGTGCTGTTTCTTTCAGGAACTCAGCTCAGCTGCTTCTGCTGTTGCTGCCAGCATCACGCTTCTTTTGCACCAGGAATTAGACCTTTCTGTTGTTACTATTCTCCCCACTCCCTATCACTTCTCTCCTGTCTCACCGGGTCGCCTGGCAAAATTTGGCATAGGGACTTGATGGGCAAAAGTGTAAATCTGGGCTCTAGCGTCAAGGGAGGCTAGGAAAAGAAGTCGTCAGTGTTTTCAACTCCCTTGGCAGAGGCCATTGTCGTCCCTCATCAAAGGGGGAATTCCCAAAGATAGAAAGTGGTTCAGATGAAGGCGGCCAAACAAAAGTCGCATGCCTACCAGAGCCACCAGCAGTGACATATTCATTGAGGGGTGAAGCTGATGCTGTATTTCCAGAGCCCACCTCCTCGTATTCCCTCTCGCAGGGCTAGCGACGTGGAAGGAGATGCTCATGACTTTTAAAAAATTCATTGAGCAAACTTAGTGCTGAGTGTTTTTAATCACTAAGTGACATATTGGGGGCATAAAGGTACAAAAGACACAGCCCTTAGTCCAGGTCATAGCTTAATCAGCACTACACAGTCGTGAGCGGCAGTAAGGAATGGTTAGTATATTAACCACTTCTGTACTGGGGACTTTGTATACATTGCCTCTAATCCTGGCAGCAACCCTGAGGAGATATTCTTATTGTGGGATAATGAAACTAAGGCCAGGAAGGCTACATAGCAGGTTCAAGTCATGTAATTAATACATAGCAAAGCCCAGGCTAGAGCCTGAGGGCTGTCTCACCAACTCCAAACTGGGGGAACTGGGGCCAGAAGGCTCAGTAGCTGGACAGAAGTCTGTAGCTGATAGCAGAGCTGGGATCAGAACATGGGCCTCTGACCCAGCACCCATGAGCTCAGCTGACCCCACACCCAGTGTGTTCATTTGCTCTTTGTTTGCCTTCATTATTCTGAATGCCTCTTAGTCAGCTCTGCGGTTTCTAAACATGTCCTTTCTAGCTCTGGTGACCACTTCAACTGATTCTGGGTAAGGGGCTGTCACTAAAGCCAGGCCAGCCAGAGTCCCCCCGAGGGTAGGCTAGAGAGAATCAGGGGATCGGCCAGCTGATCTCAAAGGTCACTGCCTGGTCTGACTCTCTGTGGCAAGGGCCCATCCCTGGGTGTGTGACTCCCTCGTGGAGAGAAAGCTTTGGATTTTAACTCTCCTCTAGGAGACTTCAGGACTTTATGCTCTCAGGCTGGTCACCCTGACCCTAAAGTCTGTCCTAAAGGACAAAGACCGTCTGCTGGTGGTCATTAACTTCCTAATGAGGGAAAAGGGATTTTGAAGAAGGAACCTTCTCAGTGAGCACCAGTATTGTCTTAGAGCGCCTCTCTGGCGGAGGCGTCATGAGTGACGTGGGAGGGTGTGCCTCCCAGCTGGACGTGTCTGGCAGGGAGAGATGGTATTTTGAAAGAGGTCACAAGTGGCCGGGAGTGGGAGAGAGAGAGAGAGGAAAAATGAGTTACTCCACATCTTTCTCTCCCACCTTTCACTGCACGGTCTAGGTTCTACCATGATTACCTGGCCCTAGTTTTCATATAGCCCCTTCATGGGCATATGCTCTGTATCTAAGGACTTAAACATTATCGTTGTTATTGTATTAGCATCAATGCACCATTTCCACTCAGTTCTTATAAATGGGATCTCACACCACCTCCCTGTCCATTCCCCCCACCAACACACACACAGGTGAAAACCTCAGGGTCATTTGCTGCACCCTAGAGATTGCATTGTCTTTGAGAGTCCAAAGAAAAACCCATCAGCTGTCAAGGGTTTTAATTATTTATTTTTAATTACACACAGGCAATGCATGAATATGTTCTGGTGGTAAAAGATTCACAGACCATATCTAAAATGAAATTCTCCCCAAGTGAAGAATTTTAACTAGCTCTGGACCTCACCGGTCAGACCCCAGCTCTGCCGTGGACCAGCGCTGGTGAACCTGGCAGGAGTTTAGGGAAACACAGAGCCCTTGTTGTGCAGGGAAGGATGGGGAAGCCAGGGTCACTTGTGAAATGAAATGGGGGGTCTTTAACGGAATGCATCCTGTCTGCTTCGAAGATGCTGACTTTGCCAGGAATGTGCTCTTAGATTTTCAAAGTTTTCTTTTAAAGGCGAGAAGAAGAGGGCATGGGCTCCTCTGCAGAATCTCGCTCTTTTCTCTAACACACTCTGCCCCACGGCAGCATCAGAGGCAGACGCTCAGCATTCCAGCCACATTTGGCCACAGCAAGTGGGAAGATTTTTGTCAAATTCATCTTTTTCTCAACAACACTGTATTAGTGGCTATTTCCTTTATAACTCAATAAGCCCCTGTGTACATTTGCTATGGAGCCAAATGGAGATGAATAAGGAGTTTTAGAAAAGGAGTCAGAAATGCATTGAATGAATGAAAGATCGAGACAGAAATGATTTTAGATCAGTGGTTTAGTGCTTCACTTTACAGATGAAGGCATAAAAATACAGAGAAATTAGGTTCAGTGCCCCACATGATGTCGGCAGAGTCAGAAGCGGACAGAACACCAGGATTCTGGTTTCAGACTCCCAGTACAGTGCTCCTTCCATTGCCCCAGCACTGGAATCTGCTGGATACCTGGAGGACCTGAGCGGGTCGCAGCAATTCTGGGTCCCAGTTTCCTTCTGCATCACTCCTGTCTGTCTCGGGGTAGCATTGTGAAGAGAATCAGATGAAATCAGATGAAGTAATGACTAAGTATGAGGCAAATGGCCAAGCACTTTTCAAGTATAAAAAAGTGAACTTTCTTTCAGTTATTGGAAAGACAAACATTCTTAATTAGTCATCCACAGTAGTGTTTCTCGAAGCATCACCTAACTGAATCAAAATTGTCAGGACTCTGGCCCAGGAAGCTTTGCTTTTTCTGTTGTTTGTCTTTTTAATAGAAATTGACTATGGGCTGGGTGTTATATGATCTTAGGGCATTCTTTTTAATTCAGTTAGGTGTGATAATGGTGTTGTGTTATGTTGGAGGATGTTATCAGTTTGGAGGAATGTGTGATGAAGTATTTCTGGGTTATTTAGAATTATTATTTAGATGTGACATATGATGATGTCTGTAATTTACCTTTTAATGGTTCAGCAATTATAAGCCCATGCATGTGTGGGCACATACATGAAAATGTTTATAATAAAATGGCTAGTAAAATAAGTTCTCCAGGTAATTCTTATTCTCTCTAATGGTTTGAGAACTATTAATGTGGAGCTGTGAGCTACTAACCAAAGACAGACTGTGAGTGGTCTCTTTTCACTTGACCGATTATGACATGGGATTATCTATACTCCTGGTTCCAGTTTAAAAAGCAAATAAAAGAGAATCTTTTGAACCTCCTCAGTGTATCATCAGAATTGGAGCTGCTTTTCCTTAGCAATACTGGTGAAGTTCTATTTCCCTTTGTTTTGTTTAGACTGAGTTGTCTGTTAGACTGGAATAACGAAATAGTGACCATCATTCCCATCTCCAGGCAGACCTACAGGTGGAACTGACTCGATTTGAAGAAGGTATTGATTAGAACAGTGATTCCCAAACTTGGGTGCCTAGAGGTATCACCCATAAAATTTCAGCAGGCTTAGGGTGAGTCAGAGGCATGTGATTTTTAACGACAATAGGAGATAAATCTAATGCTTATCTAGGTGGGAGACCCATTGTTTTAAACCATGATGACTACAAAGCCAAGGTCATGGGTTTGATTCCCAAGTTAAGAGCTATTTAACTCTGCATGAAGAAAAGCTCTATTCCTTAGTGATATTACCCTGTTCTACCTTTTTAAAATAGGGTGAATAGGTAGAATAGGTAGGTGAATAGGTGAATAGGTAGAATAAATGAACCAGGAGAAAAAAAGAAGGTGAGTGGGCTGGGGAAATTTACTATATATGTATACACACACACACACACACACACACACACACACACACACACACATGTAAAATCATATATATATATATATATACACACACATAAGTATCTAATTTATATATGAAAGATGATATTTTTCCTTCTTGTTAGAACTTGGTACATTCTATTAAACAGGTGGCTGCATGTTATTGATGGGTGAAAAGAGGCTTTTATTCATTGTTCTCTGGTTACCAAATGTAGCAACTACCTCAGGAATTTTGGATGAAAAGGTAAAAATGTTTTGTCAGCGTTAGTGAATCGTGATCAAAATGAGTGATGTTTTTAATGAAAAGCACTTGATGAACACTTACCAGGCAAGCATGAAAGAAGAAATTGAACCTCAGGAAACAGAAAAATTAACCCTCTCCCCACTCCAACCTGTCTTCATTATTAACCCTTTCTGGAACCTCTCACGCTGTAAGGGGAGCCCGAGCCTCATTGGCTCAGCCCTGGCGTCTGCAGCAGCAGCCAGCAGGGTCCTTCTCTGGCCCGCCATAAAGCAGCCTCCCTGTTCTTATGTAATACATCTTTGCAGCTTAAACCTTTAATTAACCAGAGATGTCATCAAGAAAAGTTTGCCAAGGAAGAGGATGCCTGGTTTAATTAAAAAGATCTTTAATAGTTATTAAGGAAATCAATTTGGAATTCAGGCCTGAGAGCAGTGATGGGGGAAGAAATCACTGAGAGGAACTTTCCCATTTCTCCGGGTAATGGATTTTAACCCTTTGATCTATACTACTTTAAAATCCCTGGGGAAGTGGTCCAGGGAATGGAGAAGGGATGATTGTCACTGCTCACTTTTGAATCTACATCCCAGATCCAAGAGAGCAGTCCTGCCTTGTATAGGAGAAGCCTAACCTTTCTGGAATGCAGTTATCCTGGCAATTGAAAGAATTAGAAAATCTTTATAAATTGAAAATCTCGTACCTCATGAGTATAAGCTATTTTTTTCCCAAAGAGATGCATTATTTCTCCCCGAGGATTTGCGCTTGGACTGTACATCAGGCTTTTTTCCATTACAGCTCCAATCGGCCTTCCTCGGATCAAGTCAGAAAAAGGGATTTGGCTCTTTGGAGCATAAGAGAAATATTATTTTCACTTGTCTCGTGAAAACGATGACACAAAAAGGTGAAATAGCCAGAGGATGGGCAAAATAAACTGTCTGCGTGGTGAAAACTGCAAAAGGAAAGGAGTTTTTATTTTAAAAAGCATTCTGCCAACAGGGGAATGATATTAATATCCTCTTCTGATGCAGCCCAGTTGAGTTCAAATGCTAAGAGCACTTTTCAAATAATCTATGTTTAATTAACATTTGTACAACACATAGAGAGGGAAACTGAAGACAGGTGCAGAATATGGCTACAAAAATGACTTTCCTGTTGCAATGTAGCTATTTCTCAGGTGGACCGAAGTGCCTCCCTCCAGAACTCATGACATTATTCAACAGAAATGCAAGAGGAGGGAACAGATCTTTTAACACTCAAGTCTTTGTTTAAATCACCTGCATAAATTTTCTGGACAAGCTGGCAACAGGCCTTATATTTATTTGTATTCCTCACAGCAAATTGCCCAGAGTCTGTGCTGCCAGTGTCTTTGTTGATTGTTTTGCTCATTACCTGGAAATTTCTGGGCTCAGTAGTCCCCTAGAAATGCCTCAGCTCCTTGTTCCACTTGGCCCGTGAAACCCAGTGAAGGATGTCACTTGGGAGCACCGGGGAATAGGGGAGATACGTTATAACTCAGGCTTTACCAATCAACTTGTTGTCTTGCTGTAGGCAGGTAATGCAGTTTCTCTGGGCTCCATTTTCCTCAATTAAAAACAAAGAGTGTTGAACTGGATTAGGGTCAAAGGCCCTTCCTCGCACTCTAATATTTTCTGGTCCACTCTTTCCCCTTTATCCTACCTGGGTATACTTGTTGTCAGGTTAGAAGATGGTACACAGGAAAATCTTAGTGCTTATTAAAACATTCATGGCTGGAGAATGGGTTGCAAACTTGCAAGCAGCCGGCTGGAATGCAGACTGCAGATCTGTTTTGTTTAGCCATCCACCAATTTTTGGTGGGGAGGGGGATGATTGAATTAGTTAGCAACAGTTAAAAACCAGAAGATTTCAAATCATCCTCTGGACTCCTGCTTCTGTTGGGAAATTGGGAAACTCTGCCAACATTTTACCTGCATTGACAATGATTAGTGAGAGCTGATTGCTCGCTAGTCCAGCATGGACCCCATCACTCCCTACTGTGTCCTCAACATGAAGGTTGAATGTCAGTTCCATTGCTATCATTGTGCTTATGCTGTTATCTCCCTGAGTCCATTCTATTTCTTTTTTTTTTTTTTGATTTCAAAATATTAAAGGGGTACAAATGTTTTTGTTACATGGACACTTTGTGAAATGCTTAAGTCAGGGCTTTTAGTATGCCCATCACCCAAGTAGTGTTCGTTGTACCCAATACATAAGTTAATACCTATCACCTCCTTCAACCCTTCCCGCTTCTGGGTTTCCAATGAACTTTAGATCTCTTTGTGCCCATCATTTAGCTCCCAGTTATTAGAGAGTACATGTGGTATTTGTTTTTCCATTCCTGAGATACTTCACTTTGGATAGTGGTCTCTAGTTCCATCCAAGTTGCTGCAAAAGGCATTACTTCATTCCTTTTTATGACTGAGTAGTACTCCATGGTATACATATACCACATTTTCTTAATCTACTCATGAACTGATGGGCACTTAGGTTGATTCTACAACTTTGTGAATGTGAATTGTGCTGCAATAAACATTCGAATGCAGGTGCCATTTTGATAAAATGATATTTTTCCCTTTGGTTCCTGCAAACCTAGTAGTGGGATTGCTGGATAGAATGGTAAGTCTACATTTATTTCTTTGAGGAATCTTCATCCTATTTTCCATAGAGATTGTACTAATTTGCAGTCCCATCAACAGTGTATAATTATTCCTATCTCTCTGCATCCACATCAGCATCTATTGTTTTTTGACGTTTTAATAAAGGCCATTCTGACAGGGGTAAGGTGGTAACTCATTGCAGTTTTTTTTTTACATTTCCCTGATGATTAGTGATGTTTAGCATTTTTTCATATGTTTTTGGCCATTTATTTGTCTATGTTCTTTTGAAAAACTTCTGTTCACGTCTTTTGCCCACATTATAATTTTTTTTTCTTGCTGATTTGTGTGAGTTCTTTGTAGATTCTGGATATTAGCTCTTTAAGGGATGTATAGTTTGCAAATATTTTCTCCCATTCTGTAGGTTGTCTGTTTACTCTGTTGATTATTTCTTTTGCTGTGCAGCCTTTTAATTTAATTAAGTCCTATTTATTTATTCTTGTTGTTGCTATATTTGCCTTTGGGGTCCTAGTCCTAAATTCTTTGCCTAGGCAAATGTCTAGAAGAGTTTTTCCTATTTTCTTCTAGAATTTTTATGGTTTCATGCCTTACATTTAAGTCTTTTATCCATCTTGAATTCATTTCTGTATATGGTGAGAGGTAGGAGTCCTGTTTCATTCTTCTGCATGTGGCTATCCTGTTTTCCCAGCACCATTTATTGAACAGGGCTTCCTTTCCCTGGTGCGTGTTGTCATCTGCTTTGTCGAAGATCAGTTGGTTGTAGGTAGATGGTTTTATTTCTGGATTCTTTGTTCCGTTCCATTGATCTGTGTCTCTACTTTTATTCCAATACCATGCTGTTTGGGTTACTATAGCCTTGTTGTACAATTTGATGTTAGATAATGTGATGCCTCCAGATTTGTTCTTTTTGCTTAATATTGCTTTGACTATTCAGGCTCAGTTTTTGATTCCAAACAAAGCATAGAATCATTTTCCCTAGATCTGTGAAATATAACATTGGTGCTTTGATAGGGATTGCATTGAATCTGTAAATCACTTTGGTCAATATGGACATTTTAATGATGTTGATTCTACCAATCCATGAGCCTGATTTGTTTTACCATTTGTTTGTGCCGTATTTGATTTCTTTCATGAGTGTTTTGTAATTCTTCTTGTAGAGATCTTTCACCTCCTTGGTTAAGTATATTCCTATGTATTTTATTTTCCTTGTAGTTATTGTAAATGGTATTGAGTGCTTTATTTGACTCTCAGCTTGAGTGCTATTAGTATATAGAAATGCTATTGATTTTGTAACCTGATAATTTGATGAATTTATTTATCAATTCTAGGAGCCTTTTCGTGGAATCTTTAGAGTTTTCTAGATATAAGATAATATTGTCAGTGAACAGGGATAATTTGACCTCCTCTTTCCTGATCTGGATGCCCTTTATTTCTTTCTCTTGCCTGATTACTCTGGCTAGGACTTTCAGAACTATGTTGAATAGAAGTGGTGACAGTGATCACCCTTGTCCTGTTCCAGGTCTTAAGGGGAATGCTTTTAGCTTTTCCCCATTCATTTTGATGTTGACTGTGGGTCTGTCATATATAGCTCTTACAATGTTGAGTTATATTCTTTTTACACCTAATTTGTTGAGGGTTTTCATCATGAAAGGGTGCTGGATTTTATTGAATGTTTTTTCCACATCTATTGAGATGATCATATGGTCTTTGTTTTTGCTTCTGTTTACGTGGTGAATTATGTTTATTGATTTGCATGTATTAAACCATCCTTGCATCCATGGGATGAAACTCACTTGATCATGGTGAATTATCTTGATATGCTGTTAAATTCAGTTTCCTAGTATTTTGTTCCTCAACAAAATGTATGTCTATAAGGAATATTCATCTGTAGTTTTCAATTTTTGTTGTGTCCTTCACTGGCTTTGGAATCAAGATGATACTGGTCTCATAGGATGAGTTGGGGAGGATTCTCTCCTTCTTGGTGCTATGGGAAGAATTTCTGTAGGAAAGATACTAGGTCTTCTTTTTAGGCCTGGTAGATTTTGGCTGTGAATCTGTCTGGTCTGGGGCTTTTTTTTTTTGGAGAGTTCTTATTATTGCTTCAGTCTCACTGCTGTTATTGGTCTATTCAGGATTTCTATTTCCTCCTGATTGATGATTGGGAGGTTGTGTGTTTCCAGGAATTTATCCATTTCCTCTAGGTTTTCCAGTTTCTGTGCATAGAGGTTTTTGTAATATTCATGGATGACATTTTGTATTTCTGTGGTATCAGTTGTGATGTCTCCTTTTTCATTTCTGATTGAGCTTATTTGAGTCCTTTCTTTTCTATTTATGGTTAATCTGGCTAGTGGTCTATTGATTTTGTTTATCTTTTCAAACAACCAAACTTTTGTTTCATTGATCCTTTTTTTTTTGTTTTTTTTTTTTTGTTTTCCCCTTATCATTTCATTTAGATCTGGTCTGAGCTTTGTTATTTCTTTTCTTCTGCTGGCTTTGAGTTTGGTTTCCTCTTCTTTTTCTAGTTCCTTGACCTGTGACATTAGCTTGTTAATTTGTGTTCTTTCTTTATGGTGTAGGCATTTACGGCTATGAACTTTCCCCTTATGACTGCTTTTACTACATTCCATAGATTTTGATAGCTTGTATCCCCTTGTCATTCAGTTTGAGGAATCTTTTGATTGCCATCTTAATTTCATCATTGACTCAAGGATTGTTCAGTAGCTGGTTGTTTAATTTCCATGACTTTGTGTAGAACTGAGTACCTCTCTTGGAATTGGTTTCAGTTTTATTCCACTATGATCTGAGAAGATACATGGTATGATTTTGAATTTTTTTTTAATTTTCTGAGACATATTTTGTGGCCTAAGATATGTTAGTCTTGGAGAATGTGTTCTCATCCCATGTGCTGATAAGAAGAATGTATATTTTTGGGGTAGAATGTTCTATAAATGTCTGTTAGGTCCATTTGTCCTAAAGTCCCATTTAAGTCCAGTGTTTCTTTACTTATTTTCTGCTTTGATGATCTGTCCAGCTCTGTCAGTGGGTTGTTGAAGTCCCTGGCAATTAACAATGCTACTGTTTATTTCTTTGCTTAGATCTAGTAGAATTTGCTTTATAAATCTGGGAGCTCTTATGTTAGGTGCATATGTATTAAGGATTGTTATGTCTTTTTGTTGAATTTCTCCCTTTACCATTATATAATGATGATATTTGTCTCTTTTTTTACCAGTATATATTTAAAGTCTATTTTATATGACAGGAGAATGGCTACGCCTGCTTGCTTTTGGTTTTCATTTGCATGGAATATATTATTGCATCACTTTACCTTGAATCTGTGCAAGTCCTTGTGAGTCAGATGTGTTTCCTGGAGACAGAATAATCTTGGGGTGCTTTTTTTCATCCATTCATCCAGTCTATGTCTTTTAAGTGAGGCATTAAGACCATTCATGTTCAGTGTTAGTATTGATATGTGGAAAACTGTTCTGTTCATCATGTTGGATGATACCTTGTTGTTGTTTTCCCTCTTGTGTTATTGTTTTATAAGACCTGTGAGCTTTCACTTCTGGGTGTTTTCACACTGGTGGGTATCTACTGTATTGTTTTATGTGTAATGTGGTTCTGAGTATTTCCTGCAGGGCAGGTCTAGTAATGACAAATTCCCTTAGTGTTTGCTTGTCTGGAAAAGTCTTTATTTCTCCATCATTTATGAAATTTAGTTTTTCAGGATACAAAATTCTTCACTGGCAGTTGTTCTGTTTAAGAAGACTAAAAATGGGGACCCAGGCCCTTCTGGCTTATAAGGTCTCCACTGAGAAGTCTGCTATTAGCCTGGTGGGTTTTCCTTTGTAGGTTAGTTGTTGCTTTTGTTTTATTGCCTGTAGAATTTTCTCCTTCATTTTGACTTTGGCCAAGTTGATGGCTATATGTCTTGGAGATGTCCTATTTGCCATGAATCTACCTGGTGTTTGATGAAAATCTTATATCTGGATATCTGAATCTCTGGCAATACCAGGGAAGTTTTTCTCAATAATTTCCTTGAATAGGTTTTCCATGTTTTTTGCTTTTTCTTCTTCTTCCTCAGGCATACTGATAATTCATATATGGGTTTGTTTAACATAGTCTTATATTTCTCTGAGAGATCTTGTTCATTCTTTATTCTTTTTTGTGCATCTTTGTCTGACTGGGTTAGTTTGAGAGCCTTGTCTTCAAGCTCTGAAATTCTTTCTACTGCTTGGTCTAGCCTTTTGTTGAAGCTTTCTGCTGTATTTTGAAATTCCTTAAATGACTCTTTCATTTTTTTAAGTTGTCTTATATCCTTTCTTATGTTGTCTAGCTCTTTAGTGATTTTTTTTTATTTATTTTTTCATTGATGTCCTAAAGTATTTTTTGGCTTCTTTGTGTTGGTTTTTAACTTTCTCTTCAATCCCATTCATCTTTTGTCATCCATATTCTGAATTCCATTTCTGACATTTTGACAATTTACTTTTGGTTGAGGTCCATTGCTGTAGCTCTATTGTGATCCCTTGGGGGTGTCGAACTAGCTAGTTTTTTCATGTTGCCAGAGTTCTTTTGCTGGTTTCTTCTCATCTGTAACCTTTTCTCTCAGCTGAAGGCAGGTAGGTTTGCAGTGCAGCTGTTCTCCTTTGCTGGGAACTCTTCTACTTAGTGAGAGGAAGGGAGAATCCTTAGATGGCGCTTTTGTGGCCTACTCTGGAAGACTGACCCTGCAGGGGAGGGGCGGATGCACTAAGTTCTTGGAATGCAGCCATTGTGTGTTGTCCTGTCCCCCCATGATTGCCACAGTCCAAACCAGTGCTGGATAATCTTCATGTGGAGAGGTGTGTTGTTCCCCAGGCCATTACTGGAAACTTGGGTTGGGGGCTGGTTGAGTTCCTCTCCTTGGAGGCTGGCATTGCAGGAGATTGCTGTGTCCTGGTCTCCCCATGGCGGTGACAGTGGCAGCTGTGTGAGGCTATCGAGGCAATGGTTGTAGGTGTCAGGGCTGCAGGCATTTGCCTCAATCAGGTTCAGGTGTGATGGCAGCTTGAGGCTAGTGGGGCCCTGCTAGAGCACTGGACTGCAGGAGCAGTTCCTGCCACCTGGCCAGTGGGAGCTGCCTGGACAAGGCCACGGGTTTCAGTGGCAGCCTGGGATCAGAGGAGTAGAGCCAAGGGACTGGGTGGCAGCACAGGACCTGTGGGGGTAGAGCCCCAGGGAGGGGTCACAGTGCTGGTGCCTCAGGGGCACAGCCTTGAGGGTGGAGCTCCGGGGCCTGCTGGCAGCATTGGAACCCATTCCACTTCACTTGTTCTGTTACTTTCATGGCCCATGTAGGTATGAAGGTGAGAGGAAGAGGTTATTGGAGGGGTGATTGGAGTCTGGTGTCAGGGACTCCTCATGCTTCAAAGAGACTGTCCCAGGACCCTGGTTGCTTCCTGGGATGCATGAGCTGCTACATGGGTAAAACACCTTCAGTTGGGTGGATGGGATAAGACTGCCATTGACTAATGTGGGCAACACAGTTACTTTCTTATTTAGAGCTGGCTTAATTTCTCCACATTGTCTTTTCTTTGAATAAATGTCTTGAATATTATTTACTCAGAGACGTATCCCATGTGAAAATTTAGGGTATCCCAAACTCAGCTCACCTTAAATAGCAAACCCACATTTTTAGTCGTCTAAGAAAAGCAATCTTCCTTCTAGAAACATCACTGGAAATTCTCCTGTCAATTAGAATGTCCATCTAGTTTATTGTCTGAAACAGAAATTTCTTGAAAGTAAAAGATGGTACTATTAATTATACCATAAAAATAAGCACAAATAAGGACCATCCCAAGCAAACTGGGGTATGGGGTAACCCTGCTCTATATGCAATATCTGCTCGTGACTTGATTACAAAACCTGTCATTGGCCACTAGAGGCTGTCCTGGGTCTGTCCCACATCCACTCTGGAGCATTCTTGGTTCCTCTCTCTGTTGAAGTCCTGCCAGATTGGAGAGGCCCCACCACAGCTCTGTTCCTTCTAGGATTTGAACCCACCTACCCCCTTCTACTTTTCATTTATGCTGCTAAGCTGGAGCCCACAAAGAAGGACTGTCTTTGACTGTCAGAGATGATGTAGGTGGCTGTCAGATTTGGTTGTCTAACGTTTGGGACCTGGGGAGTAACATCTGTCCTTGGGCCCCTCCATGTCTTCTGCTCGTGCCCCCCTATTTCACAGTCCCCTCTAGATAATTCAGGAGAAAGAATTTTCCTCTTTAAGCAAATCGGATCATGTCTTCATGCTAACACTTCGCATTTTCTATGGGGGGGTGGGGACCATGAGTCAGGTCCCTGCAGGACACCATACTGAAGATCAAACCACTTTCCACAACCAGCAAAGACATGTCATTGTAGCAGTGGTAAGTTTTACACTTGGCATTTGGGTGAGGAACAAAGAAAGTTTAGGGGCATTTCAAATAATAAAAGAAGCAGGCTTTTGAAATGCAAAGATATAAATCCCTTTTAACAAAGCAAATTATACCACAGTATATAAGAGAAAAAGGAGGGAGAGGAGTTGAGGGTAGTAGGATGGTGAAAGGAGTTGTTTAATGGATAGAGAAAGATCCAGAAAGGTGACTGTCAGATCCCTTAGATAAAGCTACCCATCTACTTGTCGAAGATGAGAAGAAACGCCAGCTGGCTTTATTCTTTTGAAAAGATGCCCCACTGTGGCAGAAAGAGGAGGTAAGGGGTGATAGCTCATTCTTATTTACCACGTGGCTTAAACTGTTCCGTCACTGACTTTATAAGAAGGCCTTGCAGGAGACCTGGGACATGTGGTTTTGACAGGATCCACAGTGGCAAGGAGAGCGGAGAGGAACACAGAGGAAAAGGGGCTGATGTATTATTTACAGCGGAGAGCTCGAACAGCGCCGTCGGCAGGGGTTGGCCCAAAGACTTGTATCTGTACGAATGTGGAATAAAGACAGACAGATCTTTGAATTCTCACTGCTGCCTTTTTACTGCCGGGGATCCCTGCCAAGCCTGGGCCAGTGTACGTGTGTCTCATCTCCTCACTGTGCTGCGATCTGCCCTGCCACCACTTACCTTTCCCGGTGGCCCAGAGGGAGTAAAGACCTCAACAGGAAACTGTCGGGGCCTCTGTGGGTGCAATTTCATTAGGTTGGCACGGAGGGCATCTCGCTAGTTGTGACAGGTCTAATAAGCGTGCAGACGGCAAGACACACACACAGCCACGCACGCACACACACACCCTCTCTGAAGTCATGCAGCAGGCAGAGAGGAGGGACTCGGGGAATCTGATCTGAAAGGAAAAAAGGCTGCAGCCTCCGCAGTGGCCTGAGCGAGAGTGATCGGGAGACAGCTACAGGAAACGAGAAGCGAAGCGTGAGAACCCACAGCAGAAGCTGCCGCAGAGCATATGCATTGGGCTTCGCAGCTTCCTCCAGCTTCCAGCTTGCGTTCGTTCCATATGCTGCCTTACACAGCTTTCCGGGCCATAACGGGTTTCATCCCATAGTTTTTATACTAACATGAATGACTCACATCTGCTCCAGTACTCAATTTGCTCTCTAATGTCTTTGACTGTGAGAACAGCTTACACAGAACTCACCAACAACAGGAGTGGCAGAGAGGGTCCTAATCCAGGACAGGGACGGTCAGAATCCTAAATGTGTGGGCCGGGAAGGTCTCTGAGAGAACATGACGTTACAGATGGGGAACCCGAGACCCAGAGAAATGAGGAACTCGCTCAAGAATATCAATACCAGGGACGGAGATTCATTTTAGGGCACCAGGAGAGTCTTGATTCAGAGCATACTTATTTGTCTTATTTCCTTCTATGTTAAATCTTTTGCTAGGAGCTTTTTCTCCCCATATTGGCTGTGATGAGAAAAAAGTAACTCGGATTAACTGCCAATGATAGCTAATCCCCCAGTGGGATCAACTGTGTTCTGTGTTACTTAAGCTGATTATTAAAGAGTTCTAAATATGCTCCTGAGCATGGGAGAGACCCCCAGGACCGAGCCCTGCATGGGCACTCACCTCATTTCCAGATGTTTGAAGTTCCACCTGAAATCTGCTTCAGTCCTAATGACTTCCACTGGCCTGGCAACTCAGACTAACGTGTCCCCTGGCTGGATCAGCTAATGACACTTAGCAAAACTGGATTCTCTTGACAGCTTCCATAGGTGCAGGAAATCTTGACCACTTGAGTGGAGGACAAAATAATGATTGAAGAAGCAAGCACCTTAGAAGGAAATCCCCACTGTCTCGCCATTGCAGGCCCTGCATAGAGTGGCTTTCACTGCAGGGCCTCGGTTTCCCTGTATGCCAAACAGAATGAGGCACCTCAGCACCTCAGCGGTGTGGTGCTGCACCATCTCAGAGGCTTGGCGGCGGTGTTGTGTAACTGTCTGCCATCTGCTACTCAGGCAGCATTGCAAAGCGCTGAGCAATGGACTCCAGCGCTGCAGCTCCTGCCTGGAGCCCACGGCAACTCAGTAGCTTGCCCGGGGGTCCCCTGCAGAGCCTGCGGCAGAGCTCTTTGCAGGCCCAAGCCTTCAGGTCCAGGCTGAGACTCCTGGACGAGGTCCAGGAAACACAGGATGCTGCGGAGGTGGGTTTTCTTTCTGCCTCCAGCTTGTCTGCTCCAAGGAGGGTGCTCTATTTGGCTTTTCTCCGGCCAAAGCGGTGCCTGGAGAGCCTACTCCAACCCTTCGGAGAGTTCCAATAAAGGCAAATGCCGGATGGCCCCCAGGGTTCTGTGTGAGGGTCTAAGAACTCAGGTAAATCTTGAACTGGGCTGGGAAGAGTGCCCAGTTTTTCTGCGCTGTTTGATTTCCACTGCTGTTCCTGACCAAAAACTTCTCATCTACGGCCTGGTCAAGAACTCTTTGTGTTGGGAGGCAGGGCTTGCCTTGTGGCTGAAAGATAAGGTACCAAGCACAGGAGGCTTTTGAGTAGACCCTCTCATTTCTCAGTACAAGCCTTGGGGGCGCCATCTTATTAGAGAAAGGATTCCAGAGCCCTTATTCACAGCTGTCTCACCTGCACTCAGGTTTGGGAGCTTCCCCATACTGAGCTCTGCCAGGAGACACAGGCAGGAGGATGGTGGCTGCGGCAGTGGGGCCATGATTTCCACCTCCCCAAAAAACTTGATGAGGCTAGCAACCCTCTCTCTGAAATTACACAGTTGCCGCTGTAATGCTCCCTAGGCAGAACAATGTTTTTGTTTCCCTTTTTGAGTACTTGGACACCACCAGTACCCGGTCTTCAGCTTTCACAACTATTCACTTGCTTGTCAGAGGAGGTATTATCCTCCCCATTTTACAGATGAGGCGTCTAAGGCTGAGGGAAGGCAAATGACTTATGCAAGATTCACATGGCCAGTGTGGCTGAGCTGGGTCAGGACTCCCTGGTCCCAGTGATATGGCCACTACTCCAGCCTACCTGAGGCCTGCATGGGAATGGACTTAGAATTTGCTCTGCCTCTAGACCCAAGTGGGAGGAGGATGCACTTCTCAAAGACATTTGGGAAAGCGGGTTTTTGAAAGAGAACCCTCTGTATCCAGTATCACCCTGCCCAGGGTCAGTCTCCAAGAACCCCATGTAGTTGGCTCAACTTTGGACCCACTTTCTTTCAAGTACAAAGGTCTGATGCTTGGCAGGGAGAGAAAACCCTTATGGGAGATAATTGCACCTTAATTTTTAAAAGGGTATCTTTAAAGTTAAATTTAGACCAGCTGAGCTTTCCATTAAGCAGAAAAAGTTGCCAGGCACCTGCAGGCAGGCATAGAAACACCCTGGGGAGTTGACTACACTCAGCCTTGGCCCTGAGGGGTCAGGCGAGTGAACTCGGGGTTGGGGCAGCAGCCGGGTGGCGCCCCAACATCCCAGCCCTGGCTTCCGGAGGGTGGGCACATTGAGGGCGGGACCCTGGTGTGAGAGCCACTTGCTGGCCCCCCGCTCCGCGGTTAGCGGAAAAGTCCTCCCAGGCACAGCCCCACCTGACGCTGGTCGGCCCTTCTATGGTTCCAGCCGGCAGCTGGGGGTGGCGGGCAACGCGGGCGCACCGTTCCCGCCCCGCCCCAACCCACCCCAACCCACGGTGGCCCGGAGCTGCGCCCAGGGCTCGGCGCGGGCGGCCCCACAGCAGCACCGTGCGTCTCAGTCGGCGGGCGGCAGTAACGCCCCCTCGCAGAGCCCCGCTCGCTCCCGCCCCGGCTCCCTCTCAGTCGGTCTGTCTGTCGGGCCCGCCCTCCCCCCTTGCTCCCTCCTCCCTCGTGCTCCTCCCGGGGTGCCCGGCACAGCCTCGGATTGCTTCCTCCCGGAGTCAGTTTCCCTCTCGGCGGTGGCGGGCAAGGCACTGGCAGCGGCAGCGGCGGCGGCGTGGGGAGCATCTCCGCGGCCACCGCGTTTCTCCCGCTGGAGCGGGCGTCCAGCTTGGCTGCCCCTCGGCCCTTCCCTGCCGCGTCTCGGGGCGCCCTAGGCTCCCCACCCGGACTCGCTTCTCTCCGAAGCGGGCGGGGCGCTTGCAGGGTCCCGCCGCACTCCACCCGGATCCCGGGGCAAGCGCGCCCCAGAGGGAGGCGCTCTCCGGGACTCCTGCCCCGCCAACCCTGACCGCCGGGGGGTGCCCCAGGGACGCTGCGCCGCGGAGAGAAGGAGGCAAAGGGGACCATGCGGCGCCTGACTCGCCGCCTGGTGCTGCCGATCTTCGGGGTGCTCTGGATCACCGTTCTGCTGTTCTTCTGGGTAACCAAGAGGAAGTTGGAGGTGCCGACGGGACCTGAAGTGCAGACCCCCAAGGTGTGCGGTTTGGCGGCGCGCGAGGCGCGGGGCGCGGGGCAGTGGCTTGCGGGAGGGCGCACAGCCCGCGCGCCAGGTTTGCGGGCTCCCGGGGAAGCCAGGGCGGGGGGTCTGGGTTCTGCGAGCAGGTAACGGGCTCCGGATGCGGCTACCGTGTGATGTTTCTGGATTTAAAAAGCTCTAGGGCATCTTGGGACCCGCGCTGTGCGTAAGTGGCTGTGGGTGTGGGTGGTGGGCGCGCGCGCTCGGGGCGGAGTGGGGCTCCCAACTTGAGCGGCGCGTGGGGGTCCCGGGGCGGCGGGGCCGCTGCTGACCGGCCGCCCAGGGGCTGGCGGTCCGCGGGCGCCGCCGGAGAGTCGCCGACCGTTGGGAGCGAGTGGCACGGCCGGCCAGTGCGGGCGCCCGCGAGAAGTCTGGCGGCTGCACTGACCTCCTTCCCGCAGCTGCCAGGCCCGACACCCGGAGGCCGGAGGCCGGGTGCGCCGGGCGCGCGTGGGCATCGCGGGCGAGCGCCCTGCAGCCTCCCGAGCGGCTGCCGCCCTGGCCCACCCGGCCTGTTGGCACTTCTGCTCTTTGTTCCCGAGCCGCTCAGCTGCATTGGAAGTTGAATGCGTCCAGAACACCACTAAAGAGCCTGTAGAAACAGACGCCTTGGTGTTTGTGGGGAGTTGAAAAAATGCAAATCCAAGTGGCTTTTCCAACTCCTGCCCAGTCGGTTCATCCGAGCGGGCCAGAAGGTTCCCTCTACAGGCTCACTCTTGCCTTCAGATTCAGAGCCCTGCAGGAACTAAGGGAAAACTTCCCCATTGCTTTCCAAACGTTCTCTGAAAATCAAATGACAAAAGGCAGACTAACAGGAGAAAAGGCATGCAAGTTCATTTGATCATAGTTTTACTTGATGTGAGAGCCTTCCCTCTCCTCTTCCACAGCTTTGGCCGGGGCCAAGGAAGGAGGCCTCTGGGGTACGTCCGGGCTAGCCAGACAGCATTCCTGACCTGGGTCCAGAGCAGTCCTCCAGGGGCTGGGCCAAAGCTCTGGAAGAGCCGTGGTTGGAAGTGGGAGACCCAGACACATGCGGGTGTGGTGCGGGGGAGTCTCCCTAGCAAGTACACTACAGCGGGCCTACTGCATGCCAGGTGCATAGTGGGTGCTTTCTTCCTAAGTGGTTGGAGTTGGGTGGCGTTATGGTCATTTCATAGATTAGGAAACAAGTTCAGAATCTTTAAATAACTTGTCTTAGATCACTCTACTGGTTTGAACTCAAACCTCCACACTCAGAATCTTTCCATTGTATCAAGTTGTTTCAGATTTCCCTTTTAACTAAGTCTTCTGGCATTTATGTTTTGGAATCTTGCCAATGCTCAGTTGATTTCAGTGAGCATTTATTTACCACCTACCGTGTGCTCAGGCAGTGTGCTTGGTGCTATGGTTACAGAGATGCAGAACTTATTCCCTGGGTCTGGGGGACTCACTCATCATTGGACTAGGACGTGCAGTGTGTTCAGGGCTAAGACGGTTCAGTGCACTGAGTGTCATGGGAACCTGGGGGCTTCCTGGAGGAGGAGGACATAACAGAACTGAGTTGAGAAGAATGAATGGATTTGCCAGTGGGTAGTGAGGACATTTGAGGTAGAGATTAACTGCTCAAAACGGGCTCAGAGGAATGTGTGAGTGTGCCATAATTTGAGCTCAAAGCATGTGGAGGTTGGAGGGGTGAAGGTTGGGAAGGTGTGTAAGGGCCAAGTCGGGTAGGGCCTTGTGGGTGTGAGGGGCCACGGAGGGGTGTCAAGCAGAAAAGTGGTGAGGTCACACTGGGGACTTCGAATAGTCTTTATAGCACCGGATCGATTTTCTCACTCACCTCAGACCCTGCCCACAGATCTGGAGTTTCTCTTCTTTTTCCCTTGGTGGTTCTGCTCCTTGTGATGTCGTTAATGATTCCTGCAGGGCTGTGAACTCTCTCTGTTTTGCGTTGAACCTCATTACCTTAAGCTTACTTATTCTTACTTTACACCAGGGATCTGGGACAAGCCATCTGCTTCCTTCCTTGTGCATTTTGTCCCTCCTCCTTCCCTGCCTCTGTTCATCCTGGTGTGCGCTCAACGCGCATTTGTGGCAGGCAGCTGTACGCCAGGCTCCGTGCTAGGTTGGGGGGATGCTAGGGTGCGTGCGCTGCGTCCCTGGCCTTTGGCATGGGGGGGGTCTCTCATACATTCCTGGCCAAGGCAGGATTATAAACAGATGCAGGTGCTGCGAGGTGGGGGGAGTGGTCTAGTGTCAGGAGTCCAGACACAGTTCTGCGCGGTCACCCACAAGGGGCTTTTCCAATTCTGACCACCTTTGTCTTAACATCCTGCTCCTTGCCCCCATTTTCCGTATCCTCCTAGAGCCACAATTCTATAGACTTCTACAATCTTGACTCTTCTTATTATTAAGTGGCCTTTTTTGTTAATATTTTCTATTTCCTATTTTTCACCCATATATGTGGTTTTGTGTGTCTACATGTATGTGTTGTGTGTATTTGTGTCTGGTGAATGGACGTCCCTCTGTATCTTAGTGTGTATGTACTGATAGGAAGAGAGACAGAGACAGACCCTTTCTTAGATAACACTTTTATTCCCTATGACTGATATGTACAGGAAATTTGAATATCACGTCCAAAGCAGCACAGTGGTACCCAAACCTGCCTGCATGGCTGACTCACCTGGAGAGCTTGTTTAACATGCAGATTCTTGGGCTTATTGAAGAGATTATGGTTCTGTGGGTTTGGGAGAAGGTCCTAAAATTAGTAGTTTTACCAGGGCCCATGTGATTCTGAAGCGGCCTATTGAGGGATGGCATTTGGGAGCTAGAGGAAGAATACCAAGTCTATTGATTTTTTTTGTCCTTTGCTTGGCTTCATGTAAATATGGCCAAATGATTTCATTCTTCTTGAGTTTGCTTGAGGACCTTGCTCTGTGAGCGAATGTCCTCATGTTAAATAACAGTTGACAGAATTTGTGTAGTGCTTTACAAATTCACAGACTTTTTAACATATATGAGCTCATTTAATCTTTACAATAGCCACACAAGGGAGATGATACTTTTTTGCAGATGAGATTAAGGAGGTGAA
>CAUYSK010092380.1:0-24027 GCA_963575035.1 Avahi laniger | reverse complement strand
TAATTTAGATCCAAAATGTTTTGGCTCACTGTGAGACCAATATAATTTACTCACACCAATAAAAATAATTGCTGAAAAGAAAGATTTATTATTCAGTCAATGCAATATATTATAAACACAAACCAATATACAGTGGCAATCAATTTATCATACGATATAAAGCATTTCATGTGGAAACCAATTTATAATAAACCAAAGACTTAGTGCCAAACACATTTATAAAAAGCTTGATATAATATTCACATAAATTCCAGGCAAAAAATTAAGCCTTGATTTTATAGATACCCCAGAGAGCAAACTGCCCTTCTTCATTCTCAATCCCATCAATTTCCAAGAAAATCAAAGATTTATAAAAATGAGGTTTCCTTTTTTTGTCATTGTGAATAAGAAAAAAGGAAATCATTAACAAAATAGGAATGAATTCTCCTTTAAAAGCTTAACAATTTTTTCAAATCTGATAATAAGTGAAATTCACCATGGTAGAGCAACTGTAGAATCACATTTTTGCTGACTTTGATTTTATTTAAAGAAATAATTTGATAGCATGGATTTTGCAAACACTAACATATTTCTGATTCACATTTTAGATTTGCTGTAGCCGAAGGAGCACTTGCCAAAGTAATAAAGCTTTTGCAACTTGAAACGAGTAGGTGTTTCCAAAACATTTCAATTATTGTCTTGATGACTCTGAGAGATGTGAGGCAAAACTGATTTAGGTGTGCAACATGAGACATTTAGAGGCAGTCTCGATGTCCTCTCTCACACAATCCCATCTCTTCTGTCCTTTACACATGAATAATTACATGCAGAGCAGAGATTTCCAGGGACTAACAAGTAAAAAAGAGAAAAATCAGGTAGGGTAACATTAAGGAAGTAACTTTCCAAATTCATTTCAACATAATCCAACTAGCCAATTTTCATTAAAGGGTTTCCATCCTATTGTTGATAAGACATAAAAAAATAATAGTACTAGTAATTATGACAGAAAGTCATTGTCCCAAGCATCTTTTGGGATCTGCTCTAAAATAAATGGCAAGAGCATTTATTCTCAAACCTTTAAGTGCAAGTTAGGCAGGGCTAAATTTAATTTTATTGTACTCATAATAATCAATATGAATTAAATTTTAAAATTTAAACCAATTATAACTTTTGGATACTCTGCATTTTATTTTCCTTTTAGAGTACTAATTTATTTTGTAAAACTAAGTTTCTCACTTTTTTTTTAAATTCAGGCTTCACTTTTATGCTCTCAGTTTAAAATGGTTTTATACAGTTTTACAACCAATCAAAATCCTGGTGACTCTCTAGCATTGAACTTTATTGTTTTTCCTATGCCTACTATTTTTTCCTATATAACTATGAACTCTTAAGTTTAGAAAATGCACATAAGAGCTCATGTAAGAGCTCAACTGCGTTCCTTAAATTTAGGATGTGTAAAGGTTCCGTGTCAGGAACCTTTTCCTGTGATTACCATGGCAATGTCTGCATATAGTCATTTTAATACAAGTGATGTCTTTGAACTTTGTTTGCCAGACACCTTGCCAAGAACTGCATATGTAATATCTCATTTAATAAACTCAGCAAGCTTATGAGGTAAGTTATTATTTTTGCCATCATCGCAAGTAATAAGTTCATTGAATAAGTAGTTTTATTAGTTGACTAAAAGTCCATCATATTTATAATGGTAATTTGGATATTCAAGACATACGAAAGTTCTCTTCTTTCAGTGCTGATCTAAGCATGAAAACGCAGAGGCAGAAAATTATGGCTAAACATAGCGCCCAGTGCAGGACAATATTTCCTCATCCTTTACACTTTCCCCATGTCATTTCTTATCTTTAGACCTCTCCTTTGTTAGGAAAAAGAAACAAATGCACATGGTCAGGTAAATAAGGACCAATGACCTGAAAAGAAATCTTTGGAAACACACACACATACACACACACACACACACACACACACACACTAGAATGTACGAATATATTAGAACCCATTTAAATATTAACTCCCAGGAGAGTTTACCGAAGAAGTCAGCATCCTGACAAAAGCGGGGATGAAGGTAATGAAAATATCGTCCAAGTATCTGGAATAAAAAGCAACAGTCTCAGCAGGATTTCCACTATCACATGTGGTGATTTTGTGAATGTTAGAAAAAAGTAGTTAATCTAGGTAGATGTATTGCTAAAAGGAATATTCTCCAGGTAGAACAATTAGAAACGGAATGCTCCCTCTTGAATGCTCAGATAAAAGAAGGAGTCTCTTCTTTGAGTCCGATAGAGTCTCACACTAGAGATCACAGTTTGGCAAGTCAGCCTGCAGCTGGATTTCAGCGGTTGATCCCAAAGACCCAAAGACTTGGCTAGGTGCCCCTGAAGAGGATACTGTTAGAATAAAGTTTCGGGGTGGCCCTGAGGCTCAGGAGGGCAGTAAAAGCTATCACACCTGCAGGACAAATGCGTATCATTTGTCCAATCTCCAACAGACTTGGAAATATACCCAGTCGTATGATGAATTTGGTGCCTCTTTTTTCCGCTCCTGTGGAAGAAGCAACCTGAATTTTCCTAGGAATTGCAGGATAATCAGACATGAGAAGGTAGGGGTACAATCTCATATGGTAAAGATTTTTTTTAAGTTTATTACTATTATTCTTACTATCACTGCCAGAGAATAAATTCAACTATGCTGATATGCGTAGTTTATTTTTTAATCATCATGCTGCCACTTCAGGTATTATAGACATTTATTTCTTTCTTATAGGAGCTCCAAGAGAGCAGCGATTGTGTCTGTTATGCTTCCTGCAGTAATTCCAGCACGTCATAGTATGTAAAACAAATATTACTTGAATGAATGAATGAATCAATGGGATGTATAACATAAATTTGTGGAATTTAGACAATATATTATAATATGTGGGGAATACTTTCCACTTTGGGGTAAGAGTGGATGCTTGAGAAGGAGACAGGCAATAACCCTAGACCCAGTTTTCTGATGTCTTCCTCCCATTCTGCTTTTCTGAATATCTTTTTAAAATATTTTTAATGGGACAATGACTGGTATAGGGATTGAAAATAAAGTAGACTTGAGAAGATTTAGTCCAAAACACTTAAGCTAGTAAGGTTTCGGTTTACTAGTAACTTAGCAAGAGATAGTGTGAAACAAGAAAAGCAGTCAAATCTGACATGTGAGGGATGATATTGTCACGCTAAGAAGTATTACAGTTGAGCCTGAACAGCATAGATTTGACCTGTGCAGGTCAGTTTATATGTGGGTTTTCTTCAACCGAACACTGATGGAAAATATGGTATTCACGTCATGGGAACCTTCCAATACAGAAGGCTGATTTTCATATACACAGGTTCTCCAAAGCCAGCTGCAGGACTTGAGTGTATGAGCATTTTGGTATCTGAGGGGGTCTTGGAACCAATCCCTCCGCACACCAAGGGATGACTATAATTGATTGACTTTTGAATTAGTGAATTCCCTACCATAAAACATGTTTCAGAAAACTGAATAACTACCTTTACAGAGGTATTTATTCATTTTTATTTTTGCACTAATTTATTTAACAAATATTTATAGAACACCAACCATTTTTGAGGTACTAGGCCAAGCACTAATTATTCAATAATATGGATGTGGTTCTTATCCTAATAAATGCATATTTCTTTGAAAACAGTTAAATACATGATCACAATAATGACTGAGGCCAGAAGTGGTGGCTCACATCTGTAATCCCAGCACTTTGGGAGGTTGAGGCGAGAGAGATCACTTCAGGCCAGGAGTTCAAGATCAGCCTGTGCAACATGGCCAGACCCCACTTCTACATAAAATGTTTTACAAAATTAGCCAGGCGTGGTGGGGCACACCTGCAGTTACTAACTAATTGGGAGGCTGAGGGAGGAATATTTCTCGAGCCCAGGAGTTTGATGTAATGAGCTACGATCATACCACTACACTCCAGCAAGAATGACCCAGATGACCCAGGAGGATCAATTATCCAATTAGTAAATTGTCGACCGCCAAGATTCTTTCCAAGGGTTACATTATATACTTCTACTGTTGGCTGATGAAGAAGCAGCACAGTGTAGTGGCTAAGAACATAGAATTGAGTCAAACTGCTAGAGTTTGAATTCTTGACTTTGCCAATGACTTAGTCAAGGTACTTAATCTTTATGTGCTTTGTTTTCTTCATTTATAAAATGGGGAGAATAGCACTAACTTAAGGTTTTCATGAAGAATAAATGAGTTAAGTCAGCAACATACTTAGAACTCATTGCTACATAGTAAGGACTTTGTTAAATAATCTTTATGGATTCTTTAAATACTAGACTTCTATGCCCATTTGCAAATAATGTGCTTTGAATGAAGTGAGCCCTCCTTATTATGAATATATCCTAAGTTCAAAGTACTTCACCAATAGCTTTATTCCTTTGAGCAATATAATAGGTTGCTTGGTGGACTAAATGGGGATGCAGCAGGAGGTATAGACTCTGTTATTTAGTATTTGTTCTAAATATATTTTAGAAGTTGAGGGACTGAAAAAATCTAAAAGTAACTAAAAGGAAATGTATATATTTATTGTAAAACTATATCAGCAAGATCCAAGTCTATATATATAAATATATATAAAATCGAGCTACATTCATTTTTCGAGTGCCTATTAGGATTTAGCTGATCAGTATAGATTATAAGCATGAGGCCGATAGCTTATATAACTGAAGAAGTAAACACAATATCTATGATATGATTATTAAACATCATATAAAATTATACTGTATTAAAAATAGTATAAAATTATTATTGTGTTATAGATATTTACTGCCATAAGAGATAAAATAAAAGGAAAGAAAGCAGTTTGAATGGGCCAAATAGTATTTGACCTTCATCCCCAAATTCCACCTTTTCATCTTTTTAAGCTTATCTCTTACTTTCATCCGTAAATAGTTTGCCCTTCAAGTCCTGTCTTGGGCTTTGTGTATTACAGAAGCTAAAAAAAAATTAAGTGCAAACCACCTGATGCTGTTTAATTGTCTTCCGAAGTTAGATGATCTTGTTTCTTGAGATTTTCAGTTGGAAATCCATGATATATGGATGTGAACTTTCCTAGCTATAACCTAGAATAGTCCTTGGAAATTCTAGACCATGAGAAAAGAATGATTAACATTGAGAAAAATTTCTTTCTCTGAGAAATTTAGCATTTGAGGATGATTTATTGCAGCTTAGCTATGCTTACAACAGTGTTAAGAGTGCCTTATATATAGGCACACCCACATATGCAAACTTGGATTTATTTTAATTCCTCAGAATTAAATATTTTTATGGTAACTGAATAGAAATCTATAAGCGTATTACTTGCTTTATATCCCCCAAACTATCCATGTAAACAGACTGAAAATATTAATGTTTTAAAAGCTAGTACAAAAATAATAATTAATATTCCTAAGCCTATCTGATCATTATAATCCAGTTGTTTCAGCAAGACAAACCATTACAAGATAGATTTCATATCCACTAACTTTCAATTGGTATTTTCTATTAAACAAAGAAGAGGAAGAATGAAAAGGAGCCAATAGTTATTCAGCAACTGCAGTCTACTAACCATTATAAATTTTAAAGCCTATCATTAATACTGTATCATAAGATGATGAATTTGCTTATCTGGTCACTATACATTATAGTGTATATTGTATATACACTTTTGCTTATCTGGTCACTATACATTATAGTGTATATTGTATAGAAACATCGCTATGTATCCCAAGAATATGTATAATTATTTGTCAATTAAAAAAAAAAGAAAAGAATAACACCAAACACTTTAGTGAGAGTTTATTGTAAAGCCAAGCACTGATCCAAATATTAACTCATTTAATGTGTATTTAAAAAGGTGAAAAAAATGAGGGAGAAAAAGGCAAAGAAACTTTCCTAAGTTTACACAGCTAGTAGCAGTAGAGTCAGAAATCAAACCAAAGGTGTATAATCATGGTCTAGTCTCTTAACCAGTATATTGTACTGCCTCATATTGACTTACATTTGTACATATAATAGGTTCATAAGACAGAACAACTTATATTTTTGCCATATTGGGCTTCTCCAGAACACTTAATTTGTCACAATATAGAAGAATTTTTTTTTTCTCAGCAATGAGAACCTACTGAGACCATTTCAGATGTGTTCTTATTTACTTCAAATAAATAAAAGATTATTTCAAAAAAGACATCAGAAATGCTGCAGATTTGAATAGATCTGAAGGCCAAGAAGAACCAAAGGTACTAATCATCCTTGGGTAACTATCATCTTACTAGGAAGATTATGCTTGATTCCTATTTTATGTAATGCAATAGGAAATGAATTCTTACCAAAAAAAGTTCCTGAAATTCAAAATCACTCTTTCACTAAAAGCATATAAAATTAACAAAAAGAATAATGATACATTGTTGTTTATATAAAAGTTTGTAGTAAGATGAAAGACATCAACAAATTTGTGTTTGTTAGGCAGAATTGATGTGGGAAAGATTCATCTATGATTTTAAATGTTTATAAGTAGCTTGCTAGCTTGCAATTTCTCATAAGACATCAATTACAGAGAGGTGATTAAAAAGGAAAATAAAGAAAGAATAGCAGATTTAACAGATTTTATGTGCATTTTTAAATTTTCTTGGTTTTCATTAATACTCAAGTCATTCCAAACCCCAATCTGTTGTAGGCTAGTAAGAAACTTAGTTGACTCTGTCTCAACAGCCCTTTCCTGATAGATTAGTAACATATTAGAAGGATATGTTTGACACATTCATTAACAAGACCGTAGCACATTTTCCGCTGATTATATCCAGTTGGTGTCTTGAGAACTTGTCTGCAGAATTACTACTCTTATTTAAAAAGGAAGGGGGAAAAAAGCAAGGAAAGTAACCAAATTTTACTAAAATAGATAAATGAACGAATAAAATAAAATAAGCCTCATATATATGAAATCATTGATATATATTTACTTAAAGTAAAGCAAAAAGATACAAAAAGCAAATATATACAAATGTGGTAATAACGTGTATACATGTAGAAAGACTATTTTCCCAGGTTTTATTATTTCAAATACACTGTTGAGATGTCTTATTTTCTGATTTTTGGATTGAATGTTTTTACATATAATGCACATTGTGCCACTTTAAAATAGTCACAGACATGGGTCTTATTCTTTGAGATCTTCTTGTATGAATTAATTTACTATCCTTAAACTTTACAATATATTTTTTAAAAGATTAAAGAGTCTATAAAACTGTGATAAAGAATACTGCTAGAGGGGGAAAGATGGCTGACTAGAGACATTGCTGGGGGGAAGGTAGGATTTCAGCTAAGGGAGAAGGGAGAGAAGACACAGCTCAGGTCTAGATCATAGAGAGAAGTGCAGGAGCCTGCGGGGCACCTCCTGGAAGTAAACTGAGAAGCAGAGGAGGAAGAAGAAAAAATATATCAATGGGGATCAAACCCAGAGAGGCTCAGAGCCCAGTGAAGGGGTAATGGGAGATCCCTTTCTCCCTCTCACACTCCTTCAGTGGGGGTCCAAAATGCAGCGATTCTGCCCGCCCCCCACAGGAAAGCCATGGTGTTGAATTAAGGAAGGTCCTACGATGAGGAAAATCCCAGTCCAGGGCACCTTAGCAACCAAGTGTAGGACCCACCCCTACAAGCAGCCTTCCAGGTCTGGAGAGCCTACCTTGACTTTTTTCCAAACAGCTCCTTGTAGCAGCCAGGAAAACAACCTATGGGCCCTGCCAAGGCTTTGCAAAGCCTTCCAGGCTTCTGCAACCTAACCACATTCTGCCTCACTCTTCCACCTACCCCTGCTGTGGTGGAGCTCAAGCAACCCCCTAGAAGATACAAGGCCCCTTCCAAAGCCTGGGGCATTCAAGTGTTCTACTTGAGAGACTAGAACTTACCATGGGCAAGCTTACCATTACCAAGAACATCTTGGTAATTGGCTCTTTCCTGAAAGCATCAACCAATGATAGGGAGAACAACTCTATACCTCAGCACAGTATCTATCAACTCAATGAAATAGAGCATGGCTGATTCTTACTCACAGTTACCACCTGCAGTCTCTGAGATTAAGCTGGGAGACCCAATATAATTCGCACTGCTGGGAAGAGGTGAACACAGCAGGATGGAGGCAACCCAAGGAGACACTGTTTATTAGATGAGCAACGAAAGTCACAGGCAGCTCAATTTGTGAGGGATCTCCCTCTTCCACTGCAGACCTTTGGGCTGATCAAGGAGATGCTCAGAATCTGTGCAGAGACATTCCACCAGAGAGCAGATGCAATAGAGATCTGGTGTCTGCCAATCCAAGACTTCGGCAACTGATGACACCCTGATCGCTCTGGTGCACAGAGTCAGATCTGCTCAGGACACAGCCATCCAGCAATAAACTCGGCATCACCCCACCAGGCTGGGGATGGAACTGGTGCTCTCCCTGTGTTGAGCCCTGTGACTGGAAGCTGAACAGAGGGGGTGCTTCAGACTCCACAGGCACCACTAGGGAAGGCTCAGGCAACTGCCTCAGTGGGTCCTAGGTGTGGGAGGAGTACCTTGGCTGACCAGCAGCTCCTACCTACCTATGTGGAACCTGAGTTGCTGAGAGAAACCCTTGCCTGTGTGACTGGGCATCAGCAGTCCCCACACCAGTGGAACAGCCCCCCATATGACCTCAAAATCCCCAGAGCCAGCTCTGAAGTTCTCATTATGCCTGTGTTCAAGGCTCTGTTCCTGTAGCTTCAGGGCCCTCTCTGGGCCTATGAATCTATCCCTGACATCCCAGAGTTGTGCCTGAACCCCAAGATCCCACTACTGAGTTCCCACCATGGCCACTGGGCTGGCAGGACTTCTGAGGCCTAACACTTTATTCAGGACTCCCCAGTCCTGAGCAGCTATCTGTCACTCCTGGACTTGATCTGAGACAGTCCCCAGCAAATGAGAACAGGTGCCCTGCATTCCTATAATCCCAGAGCTGAGAGATTAGCCAGATGAGAACAAACCAGCAAAAAAAACCCTGGCAACATGAAAAAATAAAATAGTTCAACACCCACATGGAAACACAGTGGAGCTACAGTAGTGGATTGTACCCACAAGAAAATTTTTGAAATGATGGAATTCAGAATATGGATGAAAAATAAGTTAATGGAATTGAAGAGAAAGTTAAGAACCAACAAAAAGAAGTTAAAAACATATTTTAGAAAATCAATGAAAAAAGTGAAAAAGTCACTAGAGAATTAGACAGCATAAGAAAGGATATAATAGATCTTGAAGAAATGAGGGAGTCATTCAGGAAATTTCAAAATGCAGTTGAAATCTTTAACAACAGGCTAAACTAAGGAGAAGAAAGAATCTTGGAGCTTAAAGACAAGGCTCTACAGATAACACAGTCATTCAAAGAGGCAGAGAAGAGTATAAAAACATCCGAGCAATCACTGAGAGGAACATAGGACTATATGAAGTGAACTAACATTCGTTTTACAGGTACCCCTGAGGGTGAAGAAGAGCTAACGCATGGAATATCTATTTGAGGAAATTAGTGAGGAAAACTTCCCAGATATTTCCCCAAATTCAGACATACAAATACAAGATGGACACAAAACATTGGAAAGATTCATAGCAAATAGGTCATCTCCAAGACACATAGTAATCAACTTAGCCAAAGTCAAAATGAAGTGGAAAATTCTGCAAGCAGCAAGACAAAAACATCAAGTAACTTCCAAAGGAAAACTCATCAGTTTAACTGCAGACTTCTCAGTGGAAAATTTATAAGCCAGAAGGGATTAGGGACCAGTCTTCAATCGACTTAAAATGAACAATTACTAGCCTATAATTTTGTATCCTGCAAAACTAAACTTCACAGTAGACAGAGCAGTTAAGTTCTTTCCAGACATGCAAACATGGAGGGGATGTTCCATGACCAGACCTGCGCTGCACAAAATACTCAGAACAGAACTATACCCAAATCAGAATAGCCACCAGTGTAAATTCACCTAAACAAACCCAAAACTCACAACTCCTAAAAAAACAACAGGACAAAAGTTAAAGCAAAGAGGGACTACTAAACAGGATGAACAGACCAATATCCCACACAGCAATGCTATCAGTCGATGAGGATGGAATGAATGCTTCTCTCAAAAGACATAGACTGGCTGAATGGAAGAAAAAAACACAATTCAAGTATCTGCTATCGCCAGGAAATACATCTAAACCACAAGGACACATATAGACTCAATGTGAAAGAATGCAAAATCATATTTCATGCAAATGGAAATCAAAAGGGAGCAGGGGTAACCATTTTCATACCAGATAAAATTGACTTTAAGCCAACAAAGGTAAAGAAAGACAAATAGGGTCATGATATAATGGCAAAGGGAACTATCCAACAAGAAGACATAACAATCCTAAACATATATGTGCCCAACACAAGAGATCCCAGATACATAAAACAAATCTTACTAGAGCTAGACAAAGAAATAAATAGCATCATTGTAACTACTGGGGACCTCAACACTTGACTGTCAGAACTCTGTAAATCATCAAAGCAGAAAATAAAGAAATATTGGATGTAAAACAAATTCTAAATCAAATGGAGTTGACAGGCATTTACAGAACATTCTACCCCAAAACTACTGAATATATATTTTTCTCATCAGCATATGGGATGTTCTCCAAGATTGATCGTATCATGGGCCACTTCTATACACTAATAAAAGTCAAGCCAAGAGTCAAATCAAAGACTAAATATCATTTGCAATAGCTAAAAAAGAAATACAATACCTAGGAAATGAAATACTCTTCACCAAGGAGGTGAAAAATCTCTACAAAGAGAACTATGAAACTCTGAGGAAAGAAATCGCAGAGGATACAAACAAATGGGAACACACAGCATGCTCATGGAAAGGTAAAATAAACATTGTTAAAATGTCCATATCATCCAACATGATTTACCAATTCAATGCAATCCCCATCAAGTTACCAAAGTCATATTTCACAGATCTAGAAAAATAACTCTATACTTTCTTTGGAACCAGAAAAAAACCCAAGTAGCCAAAGCAATCTTAAGCAAAAAGAACAAATCTGGAGGCATTTTATTATCAGATTTGAAACAATTCTACCAATATACTACAAGGCTATAATAACCAAAATGATACAGTTTTTGGTATAAAAATAGAGAAGTAGACCAGTGAAACAGAACAGAGAACCAAGATATAATACCATCTACCTATAACCAACTGATCTTTGACAAAGCAGACAAGAATGTACACTGGGAAAAGAAGCTCAGTTCAATAAATGGTGCTGGAAAGAGTGGATAGCCACATGCAGAAGAATGAAACAGGACCCCTACCTCTCACCACTCACAAAAATTAATTCGAGATGGATAAAAGACTTAGATCTGAGGCACAGAACCATAAGAATTCTAGAGGAAAATGTAGGAAAAACTCTTATAGATATCAGTCTAGGCAAAGAATTTATGAAAAAGACTCCAATGGCAATGATGAAACAACAAAAATTAATAAATGGGATATAATTAAACTAAAAAGCTTCTGTATAGCCAAGGAAATAATCAACAGAGCAAACAGAGAATCTACAGAATGAAAGAAAATAGTTTCCAGCTACACATCTGATAAAAGGCTAATAACCAGAATTTTAAAAGCATTCAAGCCAATCAGCAAGAAAAAAATCAAACAATCCATTAAAAAGTGGGCAAAATATATGAACAGAAGCTTCTCAAAAGAAGAAAGACAATGGCCAATAAACATGAAAAAATATTCAATGTCACTAATCATTTGCGAAATGAAAATTAAAACCATAATGAGATATCACCTTACCCAGTTAGAATGGCATTTATCAAAAAGTCCAAAACAATATAAATGGAGGCATGGATATAGAGAGAAATTAATTCTTATACACTGTTGGTGGGACTGAAAATTGCTACAACTTCTATGGAGAACAGTATGGAGATTCCTCAAAGAACTAAAACTACAATTTGATCCAGCAATCCCACTACTGGGTATTTACTCAAAGGAAAAGAAGTCATTTTATCAAAAAGACATCTGCACTCAAATATTTATTGCAGCACAATTCGCAATTTCAAAGATGTAGAATCAACCCAAGTGCCCATTAATTCATGAGTGGATTAATAAAATGTTGTATATGTACACCATGTAGTACTATTAGGCATAAAAAAGATAAAACAATACCTTTTGCAACAATCTGAATGGAACTGGAGACCATTCTCCTAAGTGAAGTATCACTAGAAAGAAAAAGCAAACACCACATGTACTCACTATTAAACTGGAAATAACCGATGAGCTCACATGTACAGACAGAAGTAAAACTCAGTGGAATCAAGGAGTGAGAGGGGAATAAGCCAGTCTAATGGGTACTATGATCACTCTTTGGCAATGGGCACACCTATAGCCAGGACTCAAGCATTACAAAATTATCCATGTAACCTGAAATATTTGAATCCCTTGAATATTTTGAAATTTAAAAAAAAATAAAATAAAAAAAATATCGATAGAAGTTTTTGCCCTAAAAGCAAGGCTCTTCTTTAAATTTCTTCTTTGTCATCACCATCACTACTATCATCATCACTTTTGTTTTTAGCCATCAACTATCACCAACTTCACCTTTTATTATCACTGCTCTACTATTTTTTCTCCATATACTTATCCTTCATAAATGTTGTGTACAAGCGATTAATTTTAATTTCTTCCACCAGCAGTTGGCCTATTCCTTTTTCTTTAGGTGTCTTAAGAGACAGACTTTGATTCTTTCCTCTTCTCCGTCTGCATCATTATTTTCATTACCTCTTCTTCCTATCCTATACATTTTCCTGCACTTCCTCTTTCTTTAATTTCACAATTGTGATCAGCAAAGTCCCTTCAAAAGATACAGTCTGGGGGATGGACACCCTTGAAGTTCTGACTCAGGCAGGGTTAAGACAATATATGTAACCTAAACGTTTGTACCCCCATAATATGCTGAAATGAAAAAAAAAAGAGATACAGCCTAGTAACGGAGACAGACAAGTAAAGAGACAACAATAAGATTTGACAAATGCTAAATTTTGATCAAGCATAATGTACTATGAATATATATAAAAAGAGCTTGTATCTAATCTTGAGGGCCTAGGACAGAACACCTAGAAAAAAAGTACGTCTTTTAAGCTTAAATTGAAGGGATTACTACAGGTTACCTAATACTACCAAAATTAATGCCAGAGGAATTGAATTTAGATGTTTAATTAGAACTTTTTCTGTAGAATTTTTCAACTATATATTTCTGGAATTATTATGGCTATATACCAGTCTCACTGGATTGAAAGAATAGCGGGGGAAATTTTCCTCAACCCTCCCAGGGTTTCTCGTTGAGTCTGAAATAAAACCGTCATGACAGATTCACAGGAGAAAAGCATAACAATTTTATTTAATCAAAGTTTTACATGTCATGAAATGCTTCTGAATGAAAACGCATCTTATGTTTTGATTGGATGAAGAATTGGCAGCTCATGTAAAACTGTGATTGGATAAAAAGAGTATGACCTAATGGGGAAACCCAGCAAGGCCCGTCTGTTCAGGTTCTTCTTGGCCTCTCTGTAGAATTCCTCTCTGCCAGGTGTGGGGCAGGATCCCCTCTGGAATGGGGGTGTTATGACCTAATATCAAACAAAGTATGTCAGAAAATTTCCTTATGGTCAGGTTTTACACAGAGAGGCAGGGGAAAGTTAGAATAATGCTTTTAGGTTTTATGGCTGGCTTTGGGGAAAAGAGATTCTGATTTCTTTGACCTGCCTTGGGAAAGAGTCTAGTTTCTATCTCTTGACTCCGGGGAGAATGAAGCTGAGAGGCAGAGGGGCAGGAGACTATCAGACAGAAATTTTGATGCTGAGGCTGCTTCTGAGATCTTTACTTTGGGGTACGGAGTAAGAGAGGTCAGAAAAATCTCGCTTCTGAGGTCCTTTCAGTTTCCTCCACTTCAATTCATTCAACATGCCAAGGCACCATACTTTGGGGTGTCAAGCCCCAACAAAGGTAATTTTTAAGATTTTACTGGGAACAGCTGACCATTTCAATTTAAGGGTTAAATCCGAGTCACAATGCAGGCCAGGATCTGTAATCGGCAATAACTACTAGTAGTGTGGTCTTTATCAGTGACACGTGAATTAATGACAAAATATGACACTCTGAATCTTTGTCTTCTTTTTGCATGTGTCTGACAGAAAATAAAATTGCTTGAAAAATTCAGTGAACATGCTCTCCTATCAATAAGCGGTCTTCAGTTAATACCGTGTCATGATGCAAAAGAATAGGGAATGGTAAATATGAACATTTATATTGCATTAATAACATTTTATGAACAGAAATAGAGCATATAATATCTGAGGCAAAGACGTAGAGCATGAGAATGTGGAATAAAATGTAATTTATTTTCTTGAAATGGCCTTGTCTATTATATTTCAGTTCCATCTCTCTTTACAATAGATATTCTTATCAGACATTTATCTGCCATCACTTTCTGGCATAGTACACATCTCATGATTTTCAATTTTATCACACAATAAATTACCTTTATATTCTCAAAAATAACATGAGTTAGAATGCCTGAAAATAATCCACAGTATTACCATAGGTATTTTAGGCTAGAAAACTGATTTTTTTTTTTTTTTTGTACTGGCTATAAAGAATGGATTTTGGAGCACTTTGAAGGATTCCACCGAAACATCCTCAAAGGGTTTTAAAACTTTTACTTCGACTTAAAGTACAAAGAGAATTTGTTAGGCTCATTACATGAAAATAAAATAAGCTAAAAATGATTTCTCTTTGGATTTCAGCATCTTTTAGTAGGTTTTTTCATATTAATCATTGTGGTTGATATAATATTAGAGTGTCATCATTGTTTGTTAATTTGCCTGTGGCATACTTTTAATTAAAGCTCAATGATGATTTTCTGCATACTTCTACACAAAACCAACAACAGGCTGAATTTCAAAGCATCATAAAGGCTAATTCTCTACTCTTACTTCCAAATCTCAATAATTTTTTTCATCTGTTAAATCTCTCTTTCACTAATTTTATCTTTACAATCATCATTATTAATAGCTTCTAAATTTCTGTTTCTTCTGAAAAAGTCTTACCAGTGAAGTAATCAGATCTGTATCTGTCAATCAATTCTGAAATGTCTATGAATTCTTCTTCCTAATCTCTTATAAATGAAAATTGTATATTTTCTTACTCTTGGCCCGTTTGATTATTTTATTATATGTATAACAACAAATGGCAATTGTTTTGCTTTTAGGTGGTCTTTCTGGAATAAAAGACAGATTAAAGTTACTTCAATTTGATAAACAATTTAGAGAGATTAAACAATCAGATCTTAAATCCTTTTTCAAAACATTATTTTTTCTATTTTGAGATAATCTTCTGTAGCCCTGCCCTGGATAGAGTGCAGTGGCATCATTATAGCTCACTGCAACCTCAAATTCCTGGACTCAAGTGATCCTCTTGACTTGGGCTCCAGAGTAGCTGGGACTATGGCATGTGCCATGATGCCCACCCCGTCTCTACTAAAAACCCATTTTTTTGGCCAAGCAAATTAATGACATGTCTGTTTAGGTGACAAAAATACATTAACTTTCAAAATTGGAAAATCATGCCTCTTTATCTGCTTATTGTCTTTTTAAAAAAATGTCTCTGTGTTATCTCAAGTCAAATGCAGCTTTATACCTGTAGTAGTATAAATACACTTCAAGTAACCTAACATTTTAGAAAATTTTTGAAAGAATATTTTATTGCATCTGTACGAAGTCCACTTACTTGAAGAGTTAGACTTTCTTCTCAGCCATTCGGGGTTTGAATCTTAATCTAAATACCAGTTGCTTTATTACCTTGAGCACCAAGCTATAAAATGAGAATAATAGAACCAAGTTAATTAATTTTGTGGGTAAATAAAAGAGGTAAAACACTTAGCGCAGGACCTGGCACAGAATAAACATTTGAATATTAGCTGTTACTTTTATGGCCAAATATAAAACAGCCTATCAACATATGAAGTGTTTTACATATGCATGTTAGATTTCTCATTTTGTTCACTTACTTAATATACGTAATTATACTACCTTTATTTTCGATTTAAAGTCAGCATATCCTAAACTGAAAATGTGAAAAATGAATCTTAAGTTCTTCCTATGAATTATCTAATATGAATTCTCTACACTTAATTTTTAAACAATAGCTTTTATACATTGTGGTGTAAACAAGTACACAAAAACTATTTATTTCTCTCCATAAAATTATAATAGTCTATGAGAACCAAGCTTATGTGACCTTCTCTAAAAGAAAATCTCTTTGGTACCTTTCCAAAGGAAGATGTACCCCTAAAAATACCATGGGACTCATTCTGGTATTTGTCATTACCCAGTACTGTTATTATAGCCCTGTATTCAATGTTACGGAGTCAAGCTATTTTTATGAAAAATCATTAAAAAGTATTTCTTAACTAAGTACAGGTTATAAGAAAAGTTTTAAGAGAAGCAAGACAGAAAAAAAAAACCATAATTGCTTGAAAACAAATAAGATTTTTATAATAGAATACCATGAAAATTCATGTAGAATTTAAAAATTCTTCCAGCCAGAGGGTTTACAATAATGCTCAGACCTAGTTGATTAAAACTTTGAATTGGCAGTGTTTCAAAATATATTTATCCTTTAAGTGAAATGTATTGCTTCGTATTGTTTGAAATGCATTAATTCTTAAAAACAAACTTCACAAAAGGCATTATATATAATCAAATATCAATACTAAAAAATTTTAATAAAATTTGTCTGGAAACAAAAAACCCACATAGATTGTATATTAAACATCAATATATTCTAAAATATAGTATTTCCTTCTAAATAGCCAGATGTTTGTTGTACATCTATATTTTTATATGCCTTGTGTATAATTAAAAGAATAAGGCCCATTACAGAGTCCACAACACAAAAAAATCACCATTTATTGGCTAGAGTTATTTTTAATGTTCTGTATATTTTAGGATGTTTTAAAGAGACTTGAAAGGTTGTTAAAGGATTATCATTTTGCTTAGTGCCTAAAATAGAAAAGTAAAACAAAGCTCCTAAAATATTAGTGGACTTTAGGATTTGTTTGGAAGATATAAGAGCTTAAGGGGTCCTAAGATTTACTTCAACGCTTTTTCAAACACCTCTGAATTATATGAAAAAAAGATCTTCTTAATACATAGTCATGGGAAAGACTTATATGAAATATATGAGGGCTGACCTCAAAGTATCCAGACATTGTTATTATAAGGAGAATGATTACGTGGCTCTGTGTGTGTGTGTGTGTGTGTGTGTGTTTGTGTTTATGTGTGTCTGTGTGTCTGTATGTTTATGTAAACCTGCAAGCTGACCATTATTTCTAATGACTATAAATTACTAAAAACAAAGAGAAAACTCTCTTTTAAAAATTCCATTTATATCTGACCTATAAAATTTTCAAAAGCATAAAATATTAAAATGTTGAAGCTTTTATTTAGAATTTGTTTTATTAATGTCATATGCAATAAAATATTCAAATTCTATTTTATCATAATTTGAACTATTAATATGTCAGATTATACTTGAAGCTTCAAGCTTTTAAAGGTGTTAAACCTGATAGCAATTTATTTCCACAAGGATATTTGGAATCATCAGCATGATAGACTGATTTCTGTACACTTAAAACTCTTGAACACTTTATAGTTAGCTTTTGTTGCAGAATAAATCACCCCCAAATTTAATGGTTTATGAAAGCAACCATTTGTTTAGCTCACAATTCTGGGATTCAGTATATTGTCCCAGACGCAGCAGGGTAGTTCTGCTGATTTGGAGCAGGCTAAGCTGATTTTGGCTGGGTCTGCATCTGGGATGTGCAGGTGACTACCAGGTAAAGTGAGGATAGCCCAGAGTTAGCTGTAGGAGGAGGGGAAATTGCAGCTTCATTTTTACCCCCTCTGCTTTCTTATCTTCCAGCAGTACAGCCAGACCTTGTTTACTAGCTAAAGCAAACCCTAACGAGAAATCTTTCATGTGCCTGCTTTTATCACTTTTGCTGCTGTTCTATTGGTCAAAGAAAGTCACTTGTCAAGCCCAGGGTCAGTGTAGGAAGATTTTCCCTAAAGAGAAAGCTAGGGGATAATATGAATGAATTAGAGGTTATTATTGCTACAATCTACCACAGAAATCTGAACATTTTTATTTTATTCTTAATACTAACCAACCAGCAAACAAAAACATTTAAAAATTGAGATTGGGTCCCACTTGCATAATAAATTGTTCTCAGCAGATGCCTGATAACTGCTGGCTGATTGAAGTAAGTACAGTATTTATGGAAGAGAATAAGTTACCCAAACACATCATAAAACTGCTTGCTCGAGCAGGATGAAAACACCATGCATGGAAGGCAGTTTTATCAAAGTGGTGATTAAGATGAAAAAAAAAGTGTAATGAAAGAATAGCTAACTAACGGAGATTCTTGAAATCTAAATGAAAAATTTAAATTAATTGAGAAAAGTTACCAAAGTAAGTACTGAAAATATTAGATTAAAAACAACCCTGATTATCAGTTTAAAAATATAGAATAATAAATTTGAGATTTGGGAGATAAGGGCCACTGGATGAAAATAAATTTGAAAAATTGTCATTAGCTAATAAATTCCATGAGGACAGAGTCTGTACATATTTTTTTAACATTGTATCCCACTGAAACCCCTATGTTTATGAGATGCCTGGTACAAATAAAGCACTAACTTCTTCATGTTTTAATTGGATTAACTTATTGATTATTTTATTTGATATTTTTAAAAACGGAAGACTCAGTTTCCATTCACCAGGTTTAGTAAAAAGTTCAGTATCAGTCTAAAATAAGCTCTTTTTCCATCTGCATGAAATTATATGTTATCTCAGGAGAATGAGACCTGGGCCTAGTTCTTAGCCTATGGTGGTCACCATTATTCCTGTACCTCCAGTTATAAAACACTGCCTCTAAGCCCTGGCTCTTCGTCCACTGTGAGGCAACATTTCTCAGGGCAGGAAATTGATGCCTCCTGAGGAATCTTCTTTTCTGACTACAGGCTCTGTTACATAGGTCACTGATCTGTTTGCAAGGCAGAAGCTTCATATGGAAAGGCTGCCTTTCTCTCATGAGGATGTTACACAAAAGTGGGAAGCCGTTCTTTATGTAGTACAATAACCTAGATTGGCTTGAGAAAGTTCACTTTTTCTGTCTTTGGCTTTAGAATCATTTTCCTTTTCTTTTCAGAGCATCAAACCATGGGCTTGTCCTTAAGGGGCTTTTAACTTATAAATACACTGTTACTTCTCCTTTCACTCTGCGAAATCAATTCCTCCTGAACACAGGAGCGATCATGCCCATTTTACAAAGCAGCAATTGAAGTAAAACAATTTTTTAAAGACATTAACAATTTATTCATGGTTAAAAAATTGGGATAAAAATCAGGATTAGAGTCCAGATCTTATTATTGTTACAGAATTTCCTCTACTGGCTAGTTCTACTGCTTCTGAAACATTGTTGATTGAAATGTCAGATGGACGATGTCCTGTAGATATGAAACAAATGCTGACGTCAAAGGGAATATTCTCTAACCCCTGGGTATTTAAATAATTTAGCATATTTATGTAAAGAAACAAATTTTGTCTGATGTGAGAAACATGTCTCTATGTAAATCCTGAGCGATCATTGATAGGAGAGCAATCTCCCGTGTTAGCATTACTTGGCTTCTGTTTCCTTTTCTGTCTCCTGAGCGTGCGGTCTATGTTAGGCACGGAGAGACAGAAATGATTAAGACAGACAAGGACCAGCTGTTTCCATGGAACCTATTCTAGTGAGGAGATGTACCATAAAGAGTAAACTCATACATGGAGAGATAATTATAAATTGTGATGACTGATGTGGTAGAAAGCGGCACTTTAGATAGGAAGGTGGAGTTGGGGGGTCTTCTGTTGAGGTAATATCTGAGTTCACATGTGCAGAAGGAGAAAGAGCCAGACAGGTTGATTAGGGAATAAGAGCATTCCAGACAAAGGGAATAGCAAGTACAAAGTCTCTGAGGTAAGAATGAGCTTTACGTAATTGAGAAACAGGAAAAAAAAGTGTCATCCAAAGACCACCATGATGGAAAAATAGTAGAAAGGTGAGCTCAATTGGCAATATCAGTTTGCAAAGTGGGAAGAGATAGTTTCTGGTGTGGACCTAAGGTGCTCTCTCTTGGAAGAGGGAAAGGGCAGGTTGTGTTTTGTGGCAGTTTGGATAAAAAGCTATACAGTCTATTAGGGGGGTCATGTGCATGTGCAAAGGGTAAACATATGTAACATACATCTCATATTCAGTTTGGGGTGGGGCTTTAGCATTAAAATCAGAGCAATTTGGTTGTTTATGTCAAAAGGTGAACTATAGGATACAAAGACAATTTGTGTGCAGTCTCCATAAGCTAACAGAAACTTTTTGAGGTCCACAGTTGCTTATCAGGAAAAAATGTCTGTAAGGGCTGTCCACTGTCCAGTCAGAGTTGTAGTGGTCTGGGTTGTAAATTAGAGTAAGGAAAGGTTTGACAATTTGCCTGATAGCTCCAATTGTTCAATGGGAATTTAGCAAGAGTGTGGCTCTTCTTGTAGCAATGGGAATTTAGAATGTTGCTTTGCCAGCTGAGCCCTGAACCCTCATCCCATAGGTGACTTTTATTTCCTTAACCTTAAGGTTCATTTTAGTTGATAAAGGGGCTTCTATTTTGGTCTCTCAAATTATAGATGCCAGTGTGGCCAGACTTTTTTAGATAAGAAAAAATCCCTACAACATAGATTTGAGATGGTGTAAGTAAGAAGAGCTAGTATATGAGATCTTACAATCCGAGATGAGGAATTTCAATTTTATTTTAAGTATAATGGCAATTTATTATGTTTTAATCAGGACAGAATTGTTTAATTTTTTTTTAGTAGATAATGAATTAATTGCACAAATAAAAGATGAAAGCAGGGAGTCTGACCAGGAGAAGATATTGACTTGGGCTAGAGTAATTGTAGTAAAAATGAAGAAAATTAAATATGCACAAAATATGCTTTGTTTTTGTAGCTCATAACACTTCCTAATAGATTCATTGTATATTATGATAACAAAAGAGAAATTAAGGATTGTGCAGAATTCTGGATATTGGCAATCCATTGGATGGGAATGCTACTTACTATCATGGAAAACTAGAAGATAACAGGAATAAGGAATAGAAAAGGGCCAAGAGTTCACTTTTGTCTTTATGTGTTCTGCATTGCCTGTTAGGCAGCCATAGACCTTTTTAAATAGGCAGGTACACATTGACAACAGAGGATCAGTAGCTGGTTTGGGCTGAAGTCATACATTTCAAGTCTTATTGCTGTGTATTATCACTTGAACCATAAGCACCTGAAAGGTAGCAACAACATGTCACTCATTTCCATTCTTTTCACAATGCATAAGACATTTTTAACACTGTACTAATGGTGATGATGGCTTTGAACCTGCTGCTGGTGATGATGTGATAATGATGATGATGATGATAATGATAATGATGATGATGATGATAATGATGGTGAGCACAATGAGTCCAATAAAGGTCTTGGATAAATGGATCAAATTCGTAATTTCAGAAAGAAAGTCTATAGCTGCAGGCGGCATGGCAGGTTCTGTTGGAGAACATCTATGGAGAGATGTTCAGGGGTCAGGCATAGCTGGATTCACCTGGGAGTGTTCACCAGGAGAGAGCCTACCCCTGCCATTTCTCCTTTTTCTGTGGACCTTTGGATAGTGGCTGGTGACATTTGTCTGAATTTATATAAGTCAGGGACTGTTTTTTAATGAAAGTTACCTATTAGAGACACACGGCTCCTGGATTGATTCCACCTGCCCAGGGAAGTTGTAAACCGTGCTCCTGGCACTTGTGCACCCTGCGGAAACTAGAATATGCAGCGACTCTTGCTGGTGAGAAACAAAGCAACTGGACCAAGAAAGCTTAGAGCCAGGTAATCAAAGTGTTAAGGTCTTCAAACGACAATTCTCTGTTTCTCTCCACATGATAATAGGCAAGTATTTATTGACATTATATATTAGGTACCTACTATGTGCCAAGCAAGTTATAAATACTTTACGTATATTAACTCATTCAATCTTATTACCGTCATATAAGATGGATGTCATCATCATTACTATTTTACAAGTTAGAAAACTTGAACTCTAAAAGAGAGAAAAAAAAATTACCCAAAGTCACCTAGGTAGTTAGGGAAATACCTAGGGTTTAAAACTGACCTGCTTAACTCCGAACCCATTGGATCGCTTTGAATAAAACCACTGTGGGAAAAGGACGGTTTTATCGGGGAGGGTAGTAGGTGGGGAGATTACAAAACTGCACAGTGAGTGGACAGAAATCTGCAGAAACATTCTGCATAAGGGAGTTTTCAGTTATTAGCACGCCCCTCCAAACATCCTGTGGGACTTGGCCATTAAGTTTACTCCTCGAAAAGTTCTGTGCTCCAAATCCTCTGGGTGAAAACTTTGATCCTTTTATCACTAGATCACAGTATCTACCCTTTGTACATTACAGCTCAAAAGTGTTTTTAGATCCGTAAACACTGTTCACTCTGAGCATTATCTTTCTGCTTTTTAGGGGACACTTACAGATGCCTAGAAGCATATTCTACTTTAGGAAAGAGGGAGAAGTTTTTATTATTTCAGAGTACAAAAATGAACAAATTTTGAGAAAATCACAGCTCTTGTCTTCATGCTACCTCAATTTAGTGCTCATAATAGGAAAGAACTAATATAGCCCCGAATAGAAGCTACTGTATTCATTGGTAAGTAATTTTTTCAGTACTTATCACTTTTCTAGGAAGCTTGGCCTTAGCTTCTTGGCTTTTGAGTCCTCTTTTGAGGAGGAAGAAATAGAAATAGAAAATTTTCCAGAGTGATCCAAAGCTCTGAAAAACCCTCATATTTATTTCAGGGCAGAGGATGGGGAAAACCATTAAGTTTTCCTTCTACTTTTGAACCAAAAAAAAAAAAAAAATGAAATAGAGAGTCCACAGATAGGATCAGCTAGAGCCCTAGGTTGCCACTTGCTATATTGGTGCTTACCGGGGAAAGTGATAGACTAAAAAGCTTTAAGAAAGAATAAAAAAAAATAAATAAATAAAGGCTATATAAATAAATGGATAACTTCTCTGACTTTCTTTTGTATTTCATGCATGAGCTCAGTGCAGTTAATAGATTAGCATGTTTAGTTTTTAATTCACTGGCGGAGGTTTACTATAAAAGTTGAGTGATACAGATGGCATGCAATTATTCATGTTGTATAAGGAAACCACTATGAAGACACTATTAAAATATGATTGTTGATTAGTAACCATCATGGTTTCTGGAAAAAAAATACTTGGTAAAAATTAAATCCCTGGTGGGTTTGGATGCTTGCTAATATGTCAAGCTAAGGCAAGGTTAAAATGTCAGTGTCATTAACTGTGAGATCAGATGACCTAGGCCATCAATTTCTCCTTTAAAGTCTGCCAATTTAAATCATTATCATTATTATTATTATCAACATATTTTTCTAATGTATCACAGTTCTCATGTAGCCTTACAGTTAATAAGGATATTTCTTCTTTTAAAAAAAAATGATCATTTCCTCTTCATTAAAGCATTCATTTAATTGGATTTTGCTTTTATGGGAATTTGCAAACACATGGTATGTAACATTGCAGTTAGTGAAAAAACAGCACATAGTGTAATAAGAAATTTCATGGCCAGGTGCGGTGGCTCATGCCTGTAATCCTAGCACTCTGGGAGGCCGAGGCGGGTGGATCGCTCAAGGTCAGGAGTTTGAGACTAGCCTGAGCAAGAGTGAGACCCTGTCTCTACTAAAAAATAGAAAGAAATGATCTGGACAACTAAAAAAAAAAAAAAAATATATATATATATATA